>PVIC010008196.1:0-33254 GCA_004025085.1 Thryonomys swinderianus
GAGCTAAATCTCCGGCTTGGGTCTTTTGTTTTATTTTATTTTAATTTTTTTGAGACAAGCTCTCACTACGTAGATGTCAGACTGGCCTTAAATCTAGGTAGCTAAGGCTGGCCTTGAATTCTTAGAGATCTTCCTGTCTCAGCCTCATGAGTGCTGGGATTACATGCACATGTCACCATGTCTGGCCTACAATCCTGATGTAGTTTTAAAAATAAAGTCAGTTGCTGGGCTTGGTGGCTCACGCCTGTCATCCCAGCACTCGAGAGGCAGAGGCAGGAGGATTGCTGAGTTCGAGGCTTGCCTGAGCTACATAGTGAGCTCAGGGCCAGCCTGAACTATAAAGCGAGACCCTGCCTCAATCAATCAATCAATTAATCAAGTCTGTTACTTTTTAAAAGTTAAGTGCATACTGTAATCCTTAGAACAAATAACAATACTGAAAGGTTTAACTGAGGTGTCAAGGGAAGGAATAAAATGGAATACAAAAATTTCTTTAAAGAATACAAGAAAGCATAAAAGGTGGGACAAGAAAATATGAAATCAATAAAAGACAGATGACAATGTGACAGACTTAATCCTGACAATATCATTAAAGATATTAAGTGGAAATGGACACAGGAAAAATATCGAAGGGACATAATCTATTTCAGGAACCGGTGAACACTGTCTGAGGTCTCTGTACCTCAAAAGTGCGGCACAACATGACACCACACTGCCAGAAAGCAAGATTACAAGCGAAAATGCCACTCAACAGACTCGACATCCTTAACCTATGACCAGGGAATCAGACCGGGCCACATAAGAGAGAGAGAGACAGACAGACAGAGAGACAGAGAGTGAGAGACAGAGAGAGTGAGAGATGAGAGAGAGCAAGACAGAGAGACAGAGAGAGACAGACAGACAGAGACAGGGAGGGACAGAGAGAGATATAGAGAGAGGGACAGAGAGACAGCACACATACCCACTGGGCGGCACAGAGTGCCAACCGTGCGGGGTCTATTCCTCGGTGGTTTCCTGGGATCAGTTCCCGCAGTACAAATGGGTTTACTGCAGCAAAACCAAGTCGTTTGAACTGTGAAGAAAAAAACCCATAAATCATCCCCGGAGACGCAGAGGTGGCATGAGACAAAATCCCACACTTACAGTGATAGAAACCACCGGGGAAGTCGAGATGGGAGGCTGCCCTGGCCTGCCCGGCAGACGCACGGAGAGGGGGCGGGATGGCATCTAACCAGGGTCCTGCCAGGGCCGTTGGATGGAAGGCGCGTGGGAGACTGGGAACACACGTGGGTCTCCCGCAAGGGAAAGGCCTCTGCGGAAATGCACGGCAGACACCGGGGCGAAGGCGGAAGGGAGAGGCTTCTCCCCTAAGACTGGGAACGGCCATGGTGTCTGCTGTCACTTTAGTGTCCCTGAGGGTTCGGCGAGTGCAATACGACAAATAAAAGAAACAGAGGTCAAAAAGGTAGGTGTGCAAGAGTTCTCAGAAGGTACCACGGTCTCCAGCGAAATCCTAGGAATCTCAGACAGTGGCTGGAAACTAACACACAGACCGAGGAATGCCGGGAGGCTGTGTGGCCACAAGAAAATCTCGGTTTACAGATGAGCAGCCCCAATCAAGAAGCGGACAAACCCCAACGAGGACGAGAGCGGAAAGCAGAAAATGCCCAGGGATCAGTGTAACAAAACAGACGCAGGACTTTTCACACCTGAGACTGTCCAGCTGGCTGGAGGGACGTAGGGTTAAACAAAGGAATCTCCTACCCGACAGCAACAGTCATCAAAGCCCGAGAATGGCTCTTATAATTTTCTTTTAAATTGACAGGTTGGTTCTAAAACTTATAGGGAAGGTAAAGAATCCATTTAAGCACAACGACTGGGAAAGAAGACAAAGGCATCAGGCTCAGAGCTCCAATTTCAAGCTCCAGCAGTCTGGCGCGTGTGACGGTGGAAGAGACAGAAACGGACGAGGCGGCGGCTCCAGAGCAGGAGGCAGCGCCGAGGCGGGGCGGGCCGGTGCCTCTCGCGCGGGTGCCCCCACGCACGCCAGGATGTGCACGGAGCGCAGGACCAGGTCCCGCTTCATCCTCATGGGCGTGCAGTGCACGAGATAGAATCACCATTAAAATGTGACAGTGACTGGGATGATTTTTCTCCGGAGAAACAGATGTTAGGCTGGTGGAAGGGCGCTGAGAGGAGACCCCAGAGGGGCCGCACAGAAAGAGAGGCCTGTCCCACTGGATGTCGTCACGTTAAACCCTCTGCTCGTCCGACGGCCTCGTCAGGAACAAGAACAGGGCGGTCACAGACCGGGGCCGCGGGCGAAGCTGGGTTAGGCTCAGACACCAGTTTCCTGCAGGCCAGGGCTACAGACTGATGTGAATTCAAATGACACGGATGCCCACGGCAACACGCTGCCACCGGAACACCCGGGAAAGTCCACGAAAGCCACACACACTGCAGCGGACTGCCCACCTCTTGGACGCTTAAACTTAAAAACCCAGCTGGTGATAGAGGGTGAGGAGTGTGAAGTCACCTGCACGTTGACGGTGGGAACTTGGCACGGTGAGATGGTGTGGGAAGGTGGCGATGTGGCACACATTTGTCAGGAACACAGCGGCACTCCTGGGCACTCGGCAGAGGCCACATGGAGGCGCTGAGGGCACCCCAGACCCCACGGGCGCGTGCTGCGTTCCCGCATGAGCAACACGCAAGAGCAGACAGAGCTATCTGTGGGATGGAGCCCACTGGGGAGGGCCCGGGAGCCCCGAGGGCTGGAGCTCTCATCCTGACCGGGGGAGCCCGGTGCCATCCTCCACCTGGCCTCACTCGCTGTCCCTGGCACCTGCCTGTGAGTGCAGCCAGACGGGCACAGCTGGAGTTCCCACCAGGAACCTGGCATGGAGAAGGCTGGACCTAGTGTGGACCGTCGCCCTCCGCCTGGCCTGACAGCCGCGCGCCCAGGGCCATCATCCCGGGCAGCTGGTCTCAAGGGGGAGGGGAGCCCACAGCCAGGAGTGGTTATTTTTCATCTTCTGCACCGTACCCTATTTGTTTTAAAAATAATGCAGCAGGCATGAGTAAGGCTATGATTTTAAAGCTTAAAAAGTCTTTAAGGCTTTGAAATAAAATTGTGCAAAAAATAGAAAATATTATGAGGAGCATTATTATTTCTCATAAGCGGCACATCTGTGCTCCTGTTTCAAGCATAACTTGATTTCCAGGTTAAAACAGGCCTGACTCCTTGTGCTGGATCAGCGCTTAGGAAATGCTTCTGCTCCGTTAAAATCCTGCAAATCTGGGAGATAACTTCAGCCATTCGACGATACCCTCGAGGTCACTTGGAAGGACAGCAACCAACGACTGGGCTCCTGCTACAGGGCCCTGCTAATCATCCCACTGGATTACGTCCTCGGCCCTCCCGGGGTACAGACTCCAGCTCCCGTTCTGCGAGCGCGGCTCAAGCCGCCAGGGTCTCCTCTGGGCAAACAGGCCTTCCTCTTCTTATTCCCCACCCGGGCCCGGGCCCCGGTGCGGGTCCCCAGAAGCCCCAGTGCTGACCTCAGAGACCTGGCCCTGTGCTCCGGGACCTTGCACTCTGTGCGCCCAGAACTCAACTCGATGCCGTCTCCCTGTGGCTCTGGGCGGTTCCAGTCTGCCCAAGACAGAGGGAGCCCTTGGCAGGTGACACAGGGTGCGAGGAGCCGCGGTGGCCATGGGGCTGTCCGCCTGGCTGGACACCTAGAGGTGACCCACCCACGGCACCCACACGTGCTGTGCACTCGCTGTGAACCTCAGCGTGACACCCAGACCCTGCCCTTCACAGTGACCAGACTCTCCCTGAACCCAGGGTATCTCACAGCACTTCATTTTAGCAGAGAGAATTTGCATTTGCACAAAGCCAGGCACTCGGCATGCTCAGGAGGCTGAGGCAGGAGGATGAAAGTTTAAGTGTGGCCCATGCAATTTAATGAGACCTTGTGTCATAAAAAAAACCAAACAGACAATAGACATACTAAGAGTGATCTGTGGTCACCGGGGTGGAAGGAAATGGGCAGTAGCTGCTCTTAAGCCTGGGGACTTTTTTGAGTGAGCCAAAGGGCCAGAGGAGCAAGGGTGGGTGGGAGGAGCTGATGGGATACCAGCTTTGTCCCCAGGAGAGAACCTGGGGACAGGGAGCGTCGTGAGGAAAGGGGTCCTGGGACCAGGATGCTGATGTCAGCCTGACCCCGCACACAGGAAGGAGGAAGGGGCCGCGTGGGAGGTGCTGGGGTTGCCAGGGAGACACAGCACCTCTGGAGACCTCCGGAGTAGAGACGGTGGCCCCCAGGCGGGGCCCAGGGACAGCGTGGGGCGGCGTGTGCCTCGGGGACTTATCTAGGAGCAAAGTCCTGTCTGCCAGGAGTGACGCCTGCCCGCCTCGCTCTGCTCGGAGGGTGCGGCGGCTGGGTGAGGCTGCGGGCCTCCTGGGCTGCTCCAGACCATCCCCGTGTCCTGCGAGCAGGGTACCGCCTGTGCTTTCCTGCCCTGGCATGCGGGGAAATGCCCTGACTGCCCAGTCACCCAAAGTGCCGGGTGTTGATGCTTCTCAAGGGCCCTGATGCTGCAGCCTGGTTACATCTCATGCCCTGAGAAAAAAAAGAGGGTAATACCTAAATATTTGAAGATTAAATAATGTACCTCTAAGTAACAAATGGATGGCAAGGGAACCAACCGAAGAAAAAGTAGAAAATAGTATGGATTAAATAAAATGAAAACATAAGAATTTTAATAAGGTTATCTTCACGGGGAAACCTTCATCTTTGAATTGTTTTACTGTGTTCTATGAAAAAAGAAGAAGAATTCTAAAATCAGTGATGTAAGCTTCTGCCTTTAGAGGGAAAAGAAACCTGGACAGAATAGAAGGACATAAATAAGAAAGAGAAGAAATCGACAAAGTAGAAAACAAACAATAGAGAAACAAATGAAGCTAAACACAGTGATACAGGCCTGTAATCCTAGCACTGTGGGAAGCTGAGGCAGGAGGATCCCAAATTCAAGCCCAGCCTAGGCAATTTGGTGAACTGGTGAGACCGTTACTCGAAATAAAAAATAAAAAGGTTAGGGATGGGCCGGAGGGTTGGCTCACTGGTTCCAGCACCTGCCTCGCAAGCGTAAGGTCCTGAGTTCGATCCCCGGTAACCACATACAATGCTGGGTGTGGAGACTCATGCCCACCAGCCATCAATACCACATACCACAGTGCCAGGCGTGGTGGCTCATGCCTGTCATCCCAGCACTCAGGAGGCAGGGACAGGAGGATTGCCAAGTTTGAGGCTTGCCTGGGCTACATAGTGAGCTCAGAGCCAGCCTGAACTACAAAGTAAGACTCTGTCTCAAAAAAAAAAAGGGCTAGGGATGTGGCTCACAGGTGAAGCTGTTTAAACTCTAGTACCAAAGATGAGGGGTACGGGAATGAAAGAAAGATGCCAGGCATGGTGGGGTCCACCTGTAATCCCAGCATTTGGAAGGCCAAGGCAGGAGGATTGCTGGGAGTTCAAGGCCAGCCTGAACTTCATAGTGAGACCCCCATCTAAAAAACTGAAACAAACAAAACAAAACAAAAACACCCTCAACACAACAAAACACAAACAGAAAAAGAAGAAAAAAGGAGAATGGGGAAGGAAGGGAATGAAAACCTAGTGAAACTCACAGCTGGCTCTTTGAAAAAAATAAATCAATGAAATGTATGGGGTTGAGGCAGGTTAGCCAGTAACACACTCCCTTGGCTCAGGGCCGCAGGCAGGACCGAGATCCTGAGGGGGCTCCCCTGAACCCCACGGACTACGGATGGGGACACCTAATAAAGTCTAACAAAGTCCTGGGAGAAGCCACGGTGAAGCAAACAGAGTGAGCCCCTTTCCACTCCAGCTCTATGGGAGGCTCAATTATAAGTCAATGCTGAGTTCTGTCCAGTGGAAGTCCTCTGGGCTTCTGCCCATCTTTGGCCCCGGGGCAGCCGTGCCAGGCTCAGGGCGGGCACATGCATAAGGGCCCAGGACACTGGGCCAGAAAGACTCCTTCGTTTGTGGTCTGCTGACGTGACAGAGGTGCCCAGGGGTGTGTGGGGCAGACCCACCACGGAGCAGAAAACTGGAATGTTCTTCCTACTAAAAAACTGGCGCCATAATTAAAAGCTTTCCCACAAAAACCTTTAAGCACAGACAGGACCCCTGCAGAATGCTATCAAACAGGGAAGGCAGGTAATGAGCCTGGGCCAACCTCTCAGGAAAGAGGCGAGGAAGGCCCACTTGCCACAACTTTTCAAGGCCCGCGTCACCTAACAGCAGAGCCAAGAGAGCACAGCTCAAGAAAATCAAGCCCCAGCCACTCTCCGGGTTGCTGATGTAGAAACGCTTGTAAACTGAATCCGAGACAAAAACAGGACATGCCGAAGTCCCAAGGAGTTTCCACTAGGGACGCAAGGTTAGCGTTTAAAATCGGCCCACGAGCTTCTCTATGAGCACAACGGAGGAGAAGAGACAGGAGCATCTCTAGCCGGGCGGGCAGAAAAGCATTGGACAGAATTCCACACCGCTTAAAATGGAGGCTCTCAGCAGATCAGAAACAGAAAAAATAAAAACCCTCGGCAGCTGGACAAAAAGCCACTACAGAAAAGCGACAGCTAACACCGTCCCAGTGGTGGCTGCGGCCAAGGTCACGGATCTCCCTCATTCCTGCCTCCTGGGCTCCCTCGGGCTGGGTGTCTCGGATGTACAAGAGCGTCCAAAGATGAAGTGGAGGAAGCAATGCTCTCTCTGCAGAGGGGGACCCTGGGAACAGAGTTTCAGGAAATCTGGGACAGGGTAGCAGACCTGGAGAGGGTCTCACAAGGCCGGTACACGAAAGCGGCTGTATCTCCACAAGCTAAGACACCCTGGAAGTTGAAACTGGGAGTGTGTGTGTATGTGTGTTTCTGTGTGTGGTGCTGGGCACGTATGGTAAGAAGCCACTCTCACTGAGCTAGCCTCTCAACCTTTGAATTTAAAAAAAGCTCATGAAGGGCCGGAGGGTTAGCTCAGTGGTTCTGGTGCCTGACTCGCAAGCGCAAGGTCCTGAGTTCGATCCCCGGTAACCACATAGAATGCTGGGCATGGAGACACACGCACCAAGAATCAACACCGCATACCACAATGCCGGACGTGGTGGCTCACGCCTGTCATCGCAGCACTCGGGAGGCAGAGACAGGAGGATTGCTGAGTTCGCGGCGGCTTGCCTGGGCTACAGAGTGAGCTCAGGGCCAGCCTGAACTACAAAGCGAGACTCTGTCTCAAAAAAAAAAAAAAAAAAGAAACCCTTGTTGATGATACCAGAATCTACCGAAGAGCTTTACACCAACACCCAGACCGTGTTACAGCGGTACTGAAGGGAGTGTGGACTCCTCCGACTCACTGTGCGGAGGACAACACTATCAGACGAGAATTCTCCCAAATCGTTCTACATGTTTAATGGAATTTTTATCAAAGTCCTAGACGACTATTTTTTTTGGTGGCAGTGGACAGATGGGTCTAAAAATGTATTTGAAAATAAAAGCTGGGACATTTTTGAGAGAGACGAAAGAAGTGAGAGATGCACACGCCTTGTCCTCAAAGTGACTGTCCATCTCCAGACGGCGCGTGCCGGGTCTCAGGACAGGTGCATGGTCCGCTGAGCGTGACAGAGGCGCCGGGACCCCAGGGGACGGGCTGTGCGGGGTGCAGCCTGGCCCTGCTTCACCCACTGCCTGGCTGGACGTGGCCGCTTCCCCCAGGCAGCTGTGACGGGACTGGGCCGTGGCTGGGCAGTGGGAGCCAGCGACCCACGGGGACATCACGCCCATGGCTTCCCCCCCAAACCCACACCATGGATGAGAGGGGCTCGGGCAACCCCAGCGGGAGACACTGCTGAAGCTCGGAGACCCCGGCAGTGGCACCAGACCAGGGGAAAAGGCCATGAGGAGCAGGGCCCGGGGAGGGCAGCACAGCAGGCCTGGGCAGAGGAAGGGCACCGGGAGACACCCTGGTGAGAGTCAAAGAAAATACTAGTAACGGAAATGTACATGCATTTTCTAATAAGTCAAAGGCTTGACAAGCTTTTTATGTTGGATAGTATTTTTACACCAGACAAAGCTAAAGTCCATATTTTATTCTACTAATTTAGAGCTTTCATAAAAAGCAACAGAAAACAAGTTAAAGCCACTAGTCACGAGATGTGGTGGTGCCTGTCTGTAATCCAAGCACTCTGGGAAGCTGAGGCAGGAGGATGGAAGTTCACATCCAGCCCGGGCAACTTGGTGACTCAGCTAGAGTCTGCTCAACATAAAAAATAAAAATAAAAGGGCAGGGAGGTAGTTCAGTGGGAAGACCTGAGGGTCAATCCTCAGGACTGCACGAAGACAATAAACAAGTTAATTAATGGAAGGAACTGGTGTTCTCATACAAAACTGTCACTTTGTAGACAGGAAGCTGAGGTCGGTTGCCGCACACACCGTCTGTTTCCCTCTCTGTGTGTTTTTACCATTCATCTTCCAAAAATATATTTTAAAATTAAAAAGGAAAAGTAAGTCTAACACTTTGTCACCTCATACATGAAACTTCACAGAAAACTGATCACATGGGCTGGGGTGCTCGCAGCTCAGGGCCGGAGGCCTGCGTGTGACCCCAGCACCTTGAAACAGACGTGCATAAATAAATAGCCAATCCACACAGGTGTCACTGTGAAACTGGAGAAAGACACAGGGAAAGGTTCTGAAACTACCGGATAAACTCAGATTTCTTTGGTATTGGAGCGAAGGTGGGTTTTTAAGAATAAAACTGATACTCAGGTCCAGTGAAAATGTCAAACCTGTGGCCACTGAAAGCCAGAAAGGAAAGGGAAACGTGCGGACCGGGGAAAGTGTTTACAATCTGGATCTGACAAAGGGCCGGGCTCCTAGGGGCCCTCGCTGCTCAAGACGAGAGCAGGCAGCGCGTCCCTGAAGACCTGAACGGATGCCACACGCGGGAGGCCCAGGAGTGGCCGGACAGGCCGGAAAGACTCGGGGCCGAGAGTCGCTAGGGAAACACAAACGAAAACCAGCTCGAGACACCACACACCCGTCAGGATGGAAAACACAGAAGACTGATGCCACCCCTGTGGGCGAGCGGGACCCCCAACCCACACACTGTGGCGGTCACTCTGCAACCGCTGGCCTAGTTTGATAAAGGTAAGCATATATGTACATACATGCACCAGCAGGCTGAGGCAGGAAGATCACCACAGGTTCAAGGCCAGCCTGAACTGCAGTGTGAGACCCTGTCTCAAAAAGCAAACAAGCCAAAAAATGTCAAGCGTATTGGTAACCCCATGACCCACCGTCTGGGCCATTACAAGTATCCACCTAAGTGAAATGACACCACCTTCAACGCTTCTAACCACTTTTTTTCATAAAAGCCCCCAAACACGGGCTGAAGATTTAGTTCAGTAGTTCTGGTGCCTGCCTCGCAAGTGCAAGGTCCTGAGTTCAATCCCAGTAACCACATACAATGCTGGGCGTGGTGAGTCACGCCAACCAGCAATCAGCACCGCATACCACAGTGCTGGGCATGGTGGCTCACACCTGTCATCCCAGCACTCGGGAGGCAGAGACAGGAGGATTGCTGAGTTCGCGGCGGCTTGCCTGGGCACCATAGTGAGCTCAGGGCCAGCCTGAACTACAAAGTGAGACCCTGTCTCAAAAAAAAAAAAAAAAAAAAAAAAAGCCCCAAACGGCAACATCCACATAGCCACAGAATACACCCTCCTGCAGCCCCATGCCCCCAAGCACGCCTGCAGGTGGGTGTGGCTGGCCACAGTGCTGCACACACTTCCCAAAACACACAGAAATGTGCCCCCTGAGGTCAGCAGGCCGTGGCGCATCCGTCACACCTGGACAAGGGCTTCCGAAGTTCAGAGAGGTGGGATTCTAACAGGGCGCCACGGCCGGGCCGAGAGCAGGGCTGCCCAGCACAGGCTGAGTCCCGGGGGCCGGGCCCGGGTGGCCAGCATCCACCGCGGAGCCAGGCTCAGGTGCCTCCAGGTATCAGCCTGCAGGCCCGCCGCTCGCCGACAGCCCATCCAGGCCCTGCCCGACGCCCTCTCCCGCCCTCTCTTCACGCTGACGGGGAGCGGGAGGGCCTTACCCGACAGGTGCTTGACGGCCACGGGTCTCACTTTGTACGGAGTGCTGCAAGAGAGCAGAGGGCGCCGCGGTGAGAGGCGGCTGCTGCCGGGCTGGGGCTCCGCGCCTGGGACAGCCGGGCCCTGTGCGCGCTGCGGACGTGCTCTACCTCCGAGCTACATCCCTCTCCCGCTGCCTTTCATTCTTCTGGGATGGGTCTTGCTATGTAGCCCAGGCCAGCCTTGAACTCCTAGAGCTCCTCCTGCCTCAGTTTCCTGAGTGCTGAGATTACAGGTGTGCACAACTGTGCTCAGTTTTCTTCTTACTTTCCTACCAAGTTACTTTCTTAGGCTGTTCTAAGCATCCTCTAATGAACCCTGAATGTTCTAACTACGTCATCAGTGAACTTCCATTATGATGTTCACGTTTGGTCGATGACGGACTTGTCATGAGCGTCCTGCCCCTCAAATCCGGCCCCACAGATTTTGACCTGGTTGTCCAAGTCCATCCCAGCGCCGGCCACCCAGACGGCTCCTGTCCCGCTCCGTCCAGGCTTGGGATGTCTGCGGCCCTGGACGGACAGGACAGGACAGGATGGAGCCATGGCCCTGTCAAGGAGCCTGTGACTCTGGTGGCACTCCCTGGTGGTCACGAGACCCAGAGAGGCAGGAGACACGGCAGTACATATGCCAG
Source organism: Thryonomys swinderianus (assembly GCA_004025085.1). Lineage (NCBI taxonomy): Eukaryota > Metazoa > Chordata > Mammalia > Rodentia > Thryonomyidae > Thryonomys > Thryonomys swinderianus. The sequence continues at coordinate 10,850 of PVIC010008196.1, forward strand.
ATGACCGTGTCTTGCCACAAACTCAAGTCAGTGGGGACCAGGCAAAGGACAGGGGCTGGTGAAGGCAGGAGGGACTGGAACGTAACTTGGGAGCAAGGTGCCTGCTGTGCCGGGCAGCTTGGCAGACTCCAGAGCTGGAGACAGCTGGGGCACTGCTGGTGGGGATGGGGGCTGCTAGGGCTGGAAGGGCAGTGGCCACAAAGGTGAAAACCGAATTAAGTGGGCTCCCTCTCAGCGGAGGGGCTTAGGGGCCAGAGCCAGGAGCGAGCAGCTGCCTGGGGACAGTCAGGACCCCTCCCTCGGCCGTCCGGGCATCCCGTGTTCCCAGACACGCCAGCAGCAGTGCTGGTGACGGCAGTGGCCAGACCTGAGCTGCTGCGGTGGCTCGGCGCAGGGACAACCCGCACCTTCCCGTGGCACGGTGGTGTGGTCGCGGAGGGTGAAGGGGTTTGGACGAGTCACGCAGGGGCCCAGGGTGGGGGTCATGACCTCACAGGTGCCAGGGAACCGGCTCCGGCCTCTGTCCCTCCATCTCTGCCATGTGTGGTGGGCACAGAGGAGATGGCTCTGTGCCTGGTGAGAGGCCTCCAAGCAGGCCGCGCAGCAGCCTGGGCACGACTCCGGGCCCAGAGGGAAGCCACACAGCACCCGCCCTGAAGCGCCATGTGTGTGTATTCCGGACATTAGAGATTTTCGGGGCTCACTCGGTTGTCAAAGACAAGCCAGGCACAATGGCTTGCGCCTACAGTCCCAGTACCCCGGGAAGGTGGAAATTTCAAACCCTATGGACTTTATTAACTCCTGTCTCAAAATAAAAAAAAAATAGAAAAGGGCTGAGACTGTGGCTCAGTGTGAAGAGCCTGTGTCCAATCTCCAGTATGGCAGAAATAAAGAGGGAGACGAAGTGCAGAGTGGCCCATGCCAGTCCCCGTCCCAGCGGGAACAAGCTTGTGTCTAGAACAGAAAACCGTGGACTGTGAGCTGTGGTCACTGTGGGACACTGTGGTGACACTTGGGGCTCACGGTCACGGCGATGTGGAAAAATAAAACCGTGTGCTGCTGTGGAGGACAGACACCCCTGCCAGCACCTCCAGCACCCTGCTCCCCACCAGGGGTTCCGGTTCTCAGGGACACTGAGATGTGAGTTCACACCGCTCACACCCGTCCACACCAGTCTCTCACCAGAGTTCGAGGTGGGAGAGGTGCCCTGTGCCCCATGCGCTGCTGGGGCCTGGGGGTGGCCGAGTGTGACAGCCAGGGGCTGGGAAGGCAGGAGACCCAGGTTCCCTGTTGTGGCAACTAGAAATGCAACCAGACACTGCTGAGTTTCCCCGCGACCTTCCACAGCCTGGACACCATTTGTTCCTGACCTCCGGGCTCCAGGGATTCTGTCCTGTGTCTCACACTCTTCTTGGCTGTTAAAGGGGCACAGTCCAGAGAGGTCACAGGCCACTGAGCAGGAAGACTGCACCCAGAGGCCCTGCTCGTAGCAGCAAGGCCCCGGCTTGGGGTCCTGGGGTGTTGGCGGGGTCACTCAGCACTGGCCTGTTGCCCGGGGATCTGGGTCAAGCGGGCTGGGTGGGGTGCACACGGCTCTTGCTAGAGTCTTTGAGGAGCTAATCAGCAGCAGCTTTGGGGGTCCAGGAGCTGAGAATCAGGCGAAGAGGGAGGGGCCTGTCGGGAGCAGGCGGGCCGAGACCTTGTGACACGGACAGGGCCGCCATGTCCACTGGGGCCCCACACCCGGGGACCCTTCTCCCCAGGACCGCAGACTTCTTAGGGCAGGAGGAAGAAGGTGTGCCATACCTAGGCTGGGGCACCCGGGTGCCCAGTTGGAGCCTGACTCCCCAACATCACCCCTGAGCAGCCATGCGTGGGTCCCCTGGCAGGACACCCTAAGGAGCAGCTTGATGGGGACCCCACAATTTGTATGGAGCCCTAGGGGACAGGAGGGAGGAACTGGGGACCTGGCACCCTGAGCTCCTGTCCTCCAGACTGGCACGCTGCCCTGCTCACTGAGTGTGACCTGTAGATGGGGGTTCTTTCCAGGCCCAGCTCCGTGCCCTCTGTGGTTTTCCACCGCGGCCTCCGCGGCTCTGCACACCACTGCTGGCCCCTCCGCTTCCCCCACTGCCCTGCTCCACCTGTCTGTGTCCCTGTTCCTTGCCACTGTACCCAGTGTGCCCATCGGGCCTGCGTGGAGAGAGACACTTGGTGCTCCTGAGGGCTCGGGTTGGGGCATTTCCTGCAGTCCTTCCTGAGGTTAATGCCAAGGTCCCCAGCCTGGCTCTCCTGTTTGTGCCCAGCTTTCATGACTCAGTTTCCCCATCTGCATACTGCCTTCCCACAGGGCTTCTGCTGAGAAGAGAATGTGGATTCACACAAAGGAACCAGGGAATCCCGCTCAGCCTTTCTGTCTTTAATTCATTTATTTTTGAGACAGTTCAAGCTGGCCTTGAACTCATTGTATCACCCACGCTGGCCTGTGAACTTGGAGCAACCCTCCTGGTTCAGCCTCCCGAGTGCTAGGTGACAGGTGTGTGCTACCATCTCTACTTCTAAAACGGTGATGATGCGTTTAAACCCCAACCCCAAGCCCTCCCGTGCGTACAGAGGCATCGGACACAGCCCAGGAAGGCCTGGCCTCACCGTTCTGAGTTGGCAGGCATGGTGGGGTCGATGGAGACCATGGCGTCGTCCGTGGTCAGGAGGGAGATGGTGGTGTTCCTGAAAGACAGGCTCATGTCAGCGGTCCCCCAGCGCGCACGCTCGCGCATGGGCCCGGGGCCAGCACCTGGAGGAAGCAGGGTGTGAGCGGGAGGGCCCTGACCCTCCACCTGCGGGTGAGGCCCAGTGCCAGTAGCAGAGGACGCGCTGAGAGCCTGAGGGATTTTAACTGATTCAGCGCGGGAGCCTCGAGAGTCTAACCGGGAAGCCGGAAGGAAACGGAGGCATGACGGACCCAGCCCGAGACCCACCGCGGACGAACCCGCAGCTCGCCTTTCGACCCCGGAGCTCAGGGAGCCCGTCTAAACTGGCACCAATGGCTGCCCACACCGTTTTGCGTGGGAGGAGTCTTTCCTCCAGCGCATCCTCCAGGGGCTCCCACGAGCTAGTGAGCTTGACCAGGTTACTGCAGCTGGGAATTTCTGGAATCCGTGTAGCAGGTGAAGCCTGAGCCCGGAGCTGTTAGGAACAGTGATCTGTATGCGTCTTGTGGCACCAGGCATTATATAGGGTGTTCACCCCGCAGGCCGCACTGCTTCGCCCAAGCGCCGTCTTCTCACCTGCCCGGGAGACTCCTACTGCCCTCTCCTGGCCCTCACCTTCGACCTTGAGCCTTGCTTTATTTTTGTTTTAATTGTTTGGCACCGGGATCAAATTGAACTCAGGAGCTGACGCTTGCAAGGCAGGTGCAGGGCCGCCGAGCTACTCCCTGGCCCCGGGCCCCACTTCAGAGCTAATTCCCGCGCTGCTTCCGCACAGCCCGTGTGGTGCGAAGTCAGGGCAGGAGCTCCGGGCAGGACCCCTTCTTCGAATGCTCAGGGTGGGATCGGTCTCAGTCTGGGTTTCCTCACAGGTGGGGATAACGAGAAACCCTGGGGAGGCCCCGAGTCCAAACAGGACACCACACACAGCTGGGAGAAGTCACACACCACCCACGGGCACGGCAGTGTCCACGGAGGCGTGAGGACAGTGTTCATAGCGCTGGGTTGTGGGAGACTCTGGGTTCCAGCTTTTTGGAGTAGGGGGGCTTAACCCGTACTGGAAAATGTCCAGGCTTGCACACACCTGGCTGAGAACGAACTCTTCCATGAGGCAGGTGCCTGGTGCTTACGACTCACGCCTGCGTGTGGGCCACATGCTGGTAACAAGGCCACGGATAGAACAGGGGCCCAGACCACACACAGCCAGTGTGACTCTGAAGAGGACTCGCCGGTGGACTTCAACCCAGGGCGGGCGTGGCTCCCTGAGGAAGCCCAAGGCCCGCGCTGCGCCCTCACCCGCCTCCTGGGTCCTCCCGAGCCCCGCAGGCAGCACTCACCGCGGCAGGCCCGTGGCGATGCAGAACAGGTCCATGATGTCGCTGGAGTTGCAGTACTTGCTGAAAACCACCTACAAGACAGAAAAGCCACAGGCAGTGAAGCCCGGGGAGGGGCAACCGGTTTCCATGGCGACCTCAGATTCCACGCGCTTCTCCGCTCGGACGAAGGTTTATTTCACAAAGCAGAACCGTAACCACACGCCCTGGGGTGTCACACGTCCATCTTCTCTTTTAGCCCGGCTGTGAAAACTATTGCTTGTCCAGGAAGAAGGGTCAAGAGACTCAGCGATCAGGTCTCCGTGCCCGTAGGCCACCGTGCCAGTGTATGGCACAAAGCTGCCAGGGTGAGGCTGTCTCCAGTTATCTCACCATGCCATTATGTGACAAAGGAAACTGAAGTTGGCTAACTTCAAAAAAGGACAGGCCCTGTGTGTGAGGACCGCAGTGGAGGGAACAGCGGGGGCCCCACGGCCGCTGCTGACCAGCATGGCTGTGACGGGAGACAGCTGGTTCACGGCGGCGTCTCCTGCCCGAGGGGCCACCGCTGTCACTCACCCGGCACTCGGGCTCGGAGAGAATTAAGTGGAAATCCTAGAAATATGCCAGTTGTACATCCAAAGCCGTGAGTGGTGAAGCATCTAGTCCACGAGTGAAACGTGGCCTGTGCCAGGCACAGGAGGAGCAGCCACGTGGAGCGGGTGCTCTGGGAAGCCCCTCACTGGCAGTGCTGAAATGGGCCTCAGTGGACAAGGGGCCTGTGCTCACTGAGGGGCCTGAGGGGCATGGGGCACGGATGGCGCTCAGGAGAACATCTCCCTGGACACAGTCCCCGGCTCCCTGCTGATGCCCTCTTCGCCACTTCACCGGCGGCGAGGGAACAACACCCGCAGTGCGTCGGTGACTTGTGGGCTATGCCCCTTGCGCCCCATCCTGCCCTCGGCACTGGCCCCACAACCGTCCAGGACACCGTCCAGGATGCCGTCCCCGCTCGGCCCTGGCCCGGCCTCCTCCCGGCCCACCCGTGGAGCCTGTGCTGGCTCCTACACTCAGGAGCTTGGCTGCCTCCTTGCTGGGCACCTCGGGCCCATGGCCCTGTCCCTTGGGATCCACCTCACGCCGGGTACCCACTCGCTCACCTCCCCCTGGCCCGTGGCCACCCCAGCATGGCCTTCATGCCATAGCTGGCAGCATGCCCCCAGCTGAGGGGTCCGCGGCCCACCGGCACCGGAGGCGGGAGGGCCCTGGCTTTGCATTTGGACCTCTGGGTGGCTCCCCTGGGCATGTGCTTCCGGCCTCAGGCCTCAGGCCAGAGAGGAGAGGAGCCGTAGTGCACATCAGGCCGGAGAGGCCACCTTCGCGCCCCTGCGGGGGCCTGCAGGTACCCGGGCAGGGCCAAGAACCTGCATGTTACTGTTCGGCAGCTCAACTGTGAGTCCCACAGGTCTCTCCACGTCAAGGGGGGGCGGTTCGGCCTCAGCCACAGGCTCCTCTCTAAGGGCCCCCAACATGAGCATGAAGGGCGCCAGGAAGGCGGGACCGTCCAAGTCCTGGCTCCACACAGGCTGAGCAGGAAGTCCCCTGAGGAGGCCTGGCGCCCACCATGGACCTCTCACAGCAGTGCTGAGGAGATGATGGTACCGGCTGGGTGCAGGCACACAGGGGGATCCCCTGCCATAGCAGCGGGGGCCGAGCGTTGTAGCTGTGACACCTGGTGGGGTATCATCGATGTTGCTGCTGGCCACTGTGACTCCCAGCAAGCTCTGCACCTGCTTTGTGCCTCAACTTTGTGTTCTGTAAAATGGGCTCAAACCAGGGCAGCTGGTGTCTCCAGGTGTGCTGGCTCAGCTCTGGCACTGGCCGAGGGTTCTGGCTCAGGGACCAGCGTTCTGTGACTCAGAAGAAACAGACCAGAGTACTTCAGAAGAGTCACACGTGCGCACACCCCAAACCACCAGCCCCCAGAAACAAGCACCCAGTGAGCTTCTAGCCCAGAACTGAGGGCTGCTCAGGATTTTCACAACTCTCTGTCGCCGAGAAACAGGAGCATCGTGAGATAGCCACCAGGGCTCCGAGTCATCCCAGGTCACCGTGTGGTGACGCAGCCCCCACTGCTCTCTCCAGCCAGGCCGGCCTAACGCTGTGGAAGTCCCTGCTCCCTCTTTCTGAGCAGCCCACAACCCTTAGCAATCTGGTAGGTTTGTTGCAAAGTGAAATGAAGCATTTAAAATTGACACCTATTTTTCACATTCAGCTCCCCTCCCCCGCTCCAGGGACTTGTACAATGGTCTACTACTTTCCATGGCAACCGGATGGTCTGCAAACCCCGCCCTCCATTGTGCAGGAGAAACCGGGGACCTCCTGCAGGGGCGCTGTGCTGGGGCGCCGGGCCCTCAGGCGGCTTTGCAGAAGGCGGACACTGTGGCCACAGCCACCTGGGGCCGGGCGGACTCCGAGGGGTCAAACTCACAAAGTCCCCAGGGTGGTGGCTCCCAGCATCCACGTGGGAGGAAAGGCCCCACCTGACAGGCGGGGGCCTTGCGTCCTGCGGGGACCTCGAGAGGAGGGCCGATCACCCAAAGTTACAAAGACCACGGGGAAATCTGGAGGAAAAAGGATTTTTTTGGTATGTGTTTGGCTTCCTAGTCTCAGGGTGGCCAATAATTGAGGCTTTTAAAAGGCTGATTGTGAAATCATCCGGTGAAGCAAACCCAGAATGTCACGTGGCACCCGACTCCCCATGCCAGACACAAACAACCAAGGCAAAGCCAGTGAGACAGTGTCATCTGTGACCAACCAGAGACTGTCTTTAAGATTATTTTTGACAAAATATGGGAGGACTAAAGGAAATTTGGAGAAGGTAGGAAAGACTGCATGGATGTCTGCACTGGAAAATAACCCAACTCCATCGGTAAACACAATGTGACACTCCTCTGCTCCACATGCCCAGTGTGACAGAAAAAAAAAGCCCCAAAACTCTATAAATAAAAAATGATTACAGTAGGAGACACACTGCCCTGAATCCACTTCAAAATCTCCTCCTCACTTGGAACACACTCCTCCTGTCTATCCTGCAGCAGCTCTGGCATCCTCTTTCCTAAGGGTCTTTGACATGTGAAGGCTGCTGCCAGGAACCGTGGGCAGGAAGGGCAGCTCGTCAACACACCGCCAACTTCTGGCTCCGCCCTAAAGTCAGAAAGACCCTGACGGAAACATTTGGAATCTGTGCAGGACCCTGAGGCGGCCAGGACGGCGCAGAGGGAGACACTCAGGAGAGAGGGTCGGAGCTGCTGCGGGAAGCGGCCGGGACACGGGTGAGTATGTCACGGTGAGGGAGGATTCCGAGATAGGTTGATGACAATGTGTCTTTTACTGTAGCGAATGCTCTGAAGGTGTAAACATGGCCTGGACTTCCTCCACACGGCTCACACGGCTCTCTGATCTCTCCCCGAACTGGCTCTGGCACCCCACCAGCTCCCTGGCCGACAGGAGGTGAAGCAAGCTCTCCCCGCGGGGTCACTTATGTCTGCGCGAGTGTCCCCGCTGGCCTGTGGCTGTTACCACCAGCTCGCCGCCGACCAGACGCAGAGAGGCAGAGCGGACAGTGTCCTGAGCCCGACGGAGGAACCAGCCCGGCTGCAGCTCGGGGACTCGGAGGACCCAGAAGAACCGCCAGGTGTGCTGTGGAATAATTCTGCAATTTCTTCCTCTTTCGTCCAGAAACACAGAGCAACCTCCCCCCTCCCACGGGCTAGGAGTGAGAGCACACACTTGTCCTGGGGCTCAGGAGGCTGAGGCAAGAGGATCACTCCGAGTTCAAGGCCATCGTGGACTGTCAGACGACAAGGAAAACAAACCCAGTGGATGAAATTTAAACCTGACGCAGGGAGGCAGCCAAATTCATGGAGGAGGGAAGGTTTGCATTGCCCGAATGAGGAGGCTCGTCGGCAAGCCTGGCGGGTCAGCCCCGAGCCGCCCATGTGGCTTGACTGGCAGCATCGCGGCATTCAAACAAGACAAGGGCCACGAACGGGATGCCTGCGCTGCCTGGCGGCCTGAGGCCGTCCTCTGCCGCACCTGCCCCGGACGGTGTGCCGGAGCTCTCACGGCACTGCAGGACAGCCGCTGATCCTCGCTGGTGCACGCGCACGCGGGGGCCACCTGAGGGCTGTCCCGCCAGGAAACTGAGGCACACAGAGATGTCCGAGCTCCTGCCGACCCAGGGGTCAGGACGGCACCCGCGCCCGGCCACCAGCTGTGCAGCCTCGACCCCGCGACCCCGCGTCTGTGGCTGGCGCACTGACATCCAATCCAGCCTTCTCCCAGACGCGGCGTGAGAGACAGAGCAGTGTCTTGGGGACGGCCCTCTCCATCACTCCTGTGCCCTGGGTTCTCCTGCATGTGGTGGGTAAGCAGGGGAGCCTCGGTTTTCCACTCTGTAAACGGGCCGGTAGCATCAGTACTACCCGCCTCAGTGGAGAGGAGCAGATGCAGGGAAATGGAAAGAACTGCATAAAGCCGATCACAGCTGACCGGGTGGCCCTCCCGCAGCGGGGACACAGCACTCGGTGCTCTCCGCTCCAAGGAGAGCTGGCTCCGGGCTCCGCAGGGTCAGTCCCTGGTCAGCCGGGGCAGCAGTGCCACCGCGGAGGGCTCCGCAGGGCAAAGCCACGCACGTCGTGGTGCCTGGGAAGCGCCAGCCAGAGCGGGACACGCCCCCGAGGCCCCAGTGCCCAGCTCCCCCACCAGCCCACCTCCCAGCAGCACCTGAGCAGTGAGCCCCTGTGGCCAGTGACCTCTCCCCACTCTGGCTGCGCTGACGAGCAAGACGCACCACCCAGCGGTGGGTACAGAAGCAGCCCAGGCAGCCTCTGGGGCTCTAACGAGGTGCCGCTGACCCGGGTCTCTGACAGCTCCGTGTTCCCTGGCGCCCCCGGAAGAGCCCCTTCCACGCTGTATGTGCAGCAGCTTCCTGTGGGAGGAGCCCCGGCGGACAGCTGCGGGGCTTCCCGGCCCAGGCAACGAGTGCGCACCTCCGCTGGTGCTGCAGCTCCTGGGGGCAAACGTGGCCTACGGAAGGGGGCGCCGCTCTTCCCTGGACGAAAGGGGCCTGGCCGGACAGCAGGGCTCGCGGCTGACGTGCTCCTGCCGGGGCCTCTACGGTCTCAGGGACCCTGGCCGTCCTGCGGTCCCGGACAGCACAGCCTCCCGCCCGGAAGCAGGACCCCAGCTGCGGAGCTGGCTGGACGGGACAGGCACGGTGAGGAGGAGGGCACCGGCACTGGCAGGGGCCGCCCAGCACCCCACCCCGGCCGGCCGTGGAGTCCCCAGCTGCTGCTCGGCTCACTTCCGGACGCAGCGCTGTTCTTAAGCCGGGACAGGCCTTGGGGAGGCTGGTTGCACTGTGGGTGCCCAGCCTGGTTCTGAAATTTGGTACATCTGCCTTCCTCTTCTGGGGTGCTGACCCGGGTGGCAGCCTGCCTGGCTGGGGCAGGGGCTGATGGGCACCCAGGAAAGCAAGCACGTCCTTGGATCTGTGCTTCACGTACAAAATGACCTCTGTTGGCTCTGGCCTGTTTTCCCTCACCATCCCGGGTGGACTCAGCCCAGGCGGGGCTGGCAGCGGCCACTGTGAAGACACTTCCGTCTTTGGGATGTTCGGGCTGCGGGGAGGAGGTCTGCTGACCACGGGGGCACAAAGAGGTGGCCCAGTCCCTGGCCCTCCATATCATGCTGAGCTTCTGTGAATCTACTCGGGCCGGGCAGACCCTGGTCATTTCTCGTCATGTATCTGAGGCCCTTCCTTGCCACTGCTGTGGCATTTCTGCCAGGCTGTCTGGTTCCAGTTTGGACCGGCACACAGTTGTGACCAGCACAAGTGGTGGGTCCCCACGCCAGCATTTGCTGTTCTGTGTCACTAAGTGCTCCAAGTCCCGCACAGATACTGTAGCTGAACAACAAGGAAGGGTTAAACCGAGCTCAGAGCCAGGCCCATCCGGCCCAGCCCCAGGGGCCTCCAGGGACAGCGGGCCAGGCCTTCTCCCTGGGGCCAGCCATGAGCTCTTCCCCAGGGAGACCGCCCTGAAGGACAGGAGGACCGGGGTGACATCAGCTTCCTGCAGCATCGGTGCTGCCTTTCCGAATCACTGCAAACATGCCTGTCGGGGCCGACAGCTGTAAAACACGCAATTACATCCATTGTCTTGCTGTTGTCGCTAACCCTGGCTGTGGTTTTTTTTTTATTCAACTGCCTTAGCAACAATGTTCGTGGCGCATCTTTGAACTTGGAGTCTGAGGCGCTGGCACTGTCCTGCTTGTTACAGTTTTACCTTGTCCCCAGGAGTGAGGCGAGGGCCCTGGTGTGTGGGAACCACATTGCTGAGTCCCGCCGCTGGGGGAAGAAGCGAGGGCTCTGTCCCCGGGGGCTGCAGGATGCCCTGTCCCTTCCTGGCCTCCTACGTTCCCGGTAACCGTGACCTCAGCCCTGCAGACTGGAACATTTCGTTCGTCCCCAGAGACATCGGCATGGGCCTCGGCACACTTTTCCTGGCTCTTATAGCTTGATGACAAATCACACATAGGAAATCGCCTGCACTGAAGTCAGAAATGGCCACTGGGGCTCTGAGATACGATGGCAAATACAGGGAAATGATCGGAATCGGGGAAAGAGGACGTAGCGGCCCTCTGTGGGGGTCATCTGATGCACTGCCACCTCCACATCCCAGTGCCATGCGGCATGGGAATGGCACCAGCCGGTCACCACGCAGCCACCTGAGTGGGCAGACCTTGAGGGAAGAGCCAGGGGGAGAAGCCACTCCCAAGAGGAGACATAGGATAATCTTGTTCTTGTTTTTTTTAAAAGAGGCTCTTGTTACGTCGTTTTGGGTAGCCTTGAACTTAACTAAAACACAGGCTGACCTTGAACTTGCAGAGATCTTCCTGCCTCAGCCTCTGGATCTCTGCTGAGATCACAGGTGTGAACCACTGAACCCAGCTTACATGTAATGTTCTGGAAGTGACAGAATTCTGGAGGCGGACAAGAGATTAATGTTTGCCAGGAGCCGGTGGGAATGGGTTCGGGGCAACAGGGTAGCGGGTGTGGCTAGAAAAAGTCTGGTTACTGCGGGGGCCAGAGAACCCAGGACGGACGATGACACCTGCGGACCCATGAGGACAAGGACGGCGTGAACCCTCTGGGCAGCCCGGCCCGTGGTCCCTCTGCAGGGCGCAGCGAGAGTCACAGCCTCCGACATGTTGCTTTTGCAGACCCTCATCCAGGGCGCCCGTCACCCTGAGTTCCTCCTTACAGCTGTGTGTGACACCGTCGTGACCCCTAGGCGCGTCTGTGAAATTGCAGGCAGCAGGGACCCCGGGGAGGGAAGCCGGTGGAGGGACACGGTCTCCGCAGCCCCTGTGCGAGCAGCGTGGCCCAGAATCCAGCTCCAGAAGCCGCTCTTGGGAACGCTGCAGTACACAGGGAGAAAGGCCGTTTATTAAGCGGCAGGCCCCGTCTGTCGCCAGGGACTCAGCCTGGCTGGTTTTCAGGCAGCCCCCGGGTTCATGCCCAGACACCACTCTTTGCTGCCATCCTGGGGACAGCAAGGACGCGTGGCGAGGGACGGTGCCCTGTGTCACTCCCCAGAGGGGTGCGGAACGAAGCCACACAACCCAGACACTGCGGAGTCTCCATGACAAACACCGCCAGGCGCCAGACACGCTTCTGATGACGACACCGTGACATTCTGGAAAAGGCACTGGTGCAACACTGAGCGGCAGCGCAGACACAAACCTGGGTGCAAGAAAGCCACACACACGTGCTCACACTCACTGAAACCCTTGCACAAGAAGCACCAGCCTGCTGGGTCCTCGTGCAGCAGCAGTGGCTTCCACTGAGCTGTTGGATAACGGATTATTTTTTTTTCTTGATATCGTTCTGCATTTTTCAAATTTTCCACAATAAATATTCTCCTCGTATAACTAAGGAAGAGGCCCCTGGCTCCGGAAGCTGAGGTTAGCGATGGATGCAGAAGCTGCTGGGGGGGGGGGCACATTTCCATAGAACCCTCAGGAGAGGAAAGAGGTCTTTGCCATTTTTATTCGGAAAGAATGCTTCCTGGCACACAGCCAAGTACATAAGAAAATTAAACGACAGCTACACAGAGGATGGAATTGGAATTGAAATAGCATACGGGGTGTGGGGGGGTGGGTGCAGAGAGAAAAGCCAAAGGAAAGGGAGGTCTCAAGAGGGCTGAGGGCGCATGGCGTCCCCTGGGCACAGAGACGTGAAGGTGTCCTGGACTCCCAACCCGCGGGCCAGTGTGAACTCCGGGGTGTCTAACCCCCACTCCACAAGTCCTCAGACCCATGTACTCTCAGCCTTTGCAGAAGCGGGGAGCTGGGGGCTCCGAGGGGCTCAGAGCCAGGGGCTTGTGTGGCCCTTCCAGACGTGACTCAGTTTCCCTGGGTGGGTGGGCTCTTCCAGCCCTTTCCAGGGACCCAAAGAGCCCTCCCTCCGCTGTCTTGCACCCCTGGCCTCTCACTGCCTGGCCGAGTAGCCCTTCCGGTCTGCAGACGGGAGCAGGGAGCCCCCGGGCTCACCGTGACCCAGCAAAGGACTGGCACGCTGAACCCCAATTCCAAATGCAGAATTACTGCAAGACCTCCTTTTACTCACTAATTCTCCACTGGGTACTATAAATGTGAAGCTGTAAATCAATCTTAATAATTAGATATTAATAAACATATTGCTTAACTGTTTACATCTGCTTTATATATCAGGATTTCATGCACAATCTTGCGAGGAAAAACAAGTCACTTACTAAAATCACACAAAGTACTGCGGTAAATTCTTTTGCTATTAGGACAGAGATGGTCGGGGGGCCCCGCGGCTGGCTCATCCGCAACTGAGCGGCCTCTGAGAGCGAATGCGCTCAGCCAGCTGTGTCCCGAGCCGGCCCCGGGCTGTCTCCAGGCTCCAGAGTGGCCTGGTCAGGCGCCGGAGGTGAGCTCTGCTCCACACGCAGGACGGCGGACCCGGGGGAACAAACAGGCCCGTGAGCTCAGCTCCAGCCCAGGGGAGGTGCTGAGGCTGATTCTCCTCCTGTGATGATCATATAACCCGCCGGTGGGAATGCCAGGGTCAGGCAAACGAATGCCTGGATGAGCGGGCAGCTGTGACTGCAGCTGAAAACGCCTGTCCCCGCAAAGGCCATTTCCATGGACAAGAGCAGTTTCAGACCCACAGCTGTGACGTTTGGCACTTCTGCGGAGGCTCCTGCAGCTTGGGGACCCTGCCCGGGAAGCCTGTACTTGCTTTTCTTCTTTTACTTTTTTCTTTCTGTTTTTTTGAGACAGGGTCTCACTATGTAGCCCAGACTGGCCTCAAATTCATGGCAATCCTCCTGCCTCAGCCTCCTGAGTGCCGGGCTCACACAAGTGTGCCACCCCCCGCCCCTTCTCCTGTATCAGTCATCAGCTACGTCCACCCAGACCCTAGTCAGACATGTTGCCAACGGTTCTGGCCACCGGGATGAAGGCGAATCACATTCTGAGAGCGGAGGGCCAGCCTGGGCCCCGGTAGTGTTCAGCCCCCCATGACAGGACCAGGCGCTGCCAGGCCTGTGCCTCGTAAGCTCCTCAGCTGTGTAGCCCGCGGTTTAAGCTGCATAACCACCACCACCAGACCACGGACAGCACAAGCCTAGCCCCCTCGAGCCCCAGGCTGAGCGCGGCAGCCCCAAGCAGGTGTGACCCCTCCCAACGGACACGGGGCGGGCTGCCCGCCTCCCCGTCCCCAGCAGAATCTGCACTTCTGGTGGCGGGTTCTCGAGGCAGCCAGGATCCCGGCTGCGCCCCCAACAAGGACAGAAACAACTCAGGTTCCTTTTCTGCCTTTCGTAGACTGTGATTCATCTTTTATAGCTGTTACGAGTTATTAGGTGTTTATGTAGCTTCCATGGGGCTCTGCCTGCCTCAGAACAGCCAGAGGCTTCCATCCATGTGCAGCCCTGCACCAGAACCCACCTCGCTGCTCTCAGGGGCAGCTACACCCAGGCAGCAGGGACTTGAAGTTTTCCATTTTTGGAGAAGTTGAATGGGACTTTTCTTGGGGTGCATGCCCCATCCCAGCACTTGGGTGGCTGAGACAGGAGGGTCACCCTGAGTTCAAGACCGGCCTGGACTCCATAGTGACTTTGAGGTCAGTCTGGTATACACAGTAAGACCCTGTCTCAGAAAACCAAGAAAAACAAAAGAAAGTAAAAGAAAAAAAGGAGAATTTTCCATTGCCTTTTTAATGTCTGAAAATTACAAGTACTTAATATTTAAAAACAAACATAAACAAAACCGAGCTAATAAGAGGTCATGAGCCAAGGAAGTACTGCAGCAATCTCTCCAGCTGCCAGCAGCGCTACCTCCCACCCCACCCGTGCCCGTGTCCTTCGTGCCCTTCTGCTTAAAAACCACGTGGGCCACAAACACACTGCTCCTTCTGTTTGGTCTCCCGGTCTTGGGGTACTCGGTAGTGATACCCCACTCGGAATGGGTGACCGTGAACCACCAGTGACAGACGTTTTTGTTTGCTAAAAGAAAATCAGTAGGTGGCTTCATTTCTCTTTCTAACTCAGTAGGGATTTTTCTGGTCACTGCATTTGCAAGAGAATATAGAATAATAACAGAAATTTCCATCTGTTACTATCTACAGGGCCTGTCATAGGAATTATCTTAAAAACAGGGAAAAAAAAGACCCTGGGCCTGAAAGGTTCACTCTGCAGGGCAGCAGAGGCAAGACTCGGCTCTCCGTCCCAGCACCCGTCTTCCCCAGCCTTGCAAGCCACTGGGTCCCATCTCCGTTTCGGCGTGGTTCCATTTCTAAAATAGAACTTTCTTCTCATTTAAGATAACCTCATTTTGAGCAGTACGTGGAAGAAAACCAAGCTGGGCACGGTGGTGCATACTTGTGTTCCGAGCACATGGGAGGCTGAGGCAGGAGGATCTCTGTGAGATCAAGGCTGACCTGTGCTACATAGAGTTCAGGGGCAGCCTGAACTACAAAGTGAGACCCTGTCCCAAAAGGTTAAAGCCAAAATTAAAATAATAAAAATGAGAGACAGAAAACTGTTTCTGAGATGGTCAAACGCATCTCCCTTGAAGGCTCTGAATGAGAGGAAGAGGACGGAGCGAGGACACTCTGCCCCCCACTTCCTGCTGAAGCCCACGCGTCTCTGACCCCTGGAACCAGCAGATCCCGCGCTCAAACTTGAGCCGCACAGCACGGTGTACAGGACAGACGGACAGGGGCATCACGAGGGTCCAGCCTGCAGTCGGTCACCCTCCCCTGCGGTCGCCCGTGCCCAGGTGACCACTCACGAAGAGGACGGGCACTGGGTCATGTCCCACAGGCTCTGGATGTGCCTGGGCCGTGCTGTGGGCCTCGGGCAGCAGAGAGAGAAGCCTTGCTTACCCTGCCCCGCTGCCTCCTGTCTGGGTGGCTTCCCACTCAGTGCCCGATGTCTGAGGGTGACGTCACCCCTGCCGTGGGCAGCATGTCGCTGTGCCATGCTATGACCATGGGACACCATGCCCACCAACCTGGGCATGGAGAGCCCCTCTGGTTTGCTACTTTTAGCTGATGGTGTCTGAATCTCAGGGTCTTCCAGACGGGTGCAGAGCCTGGCACTTGGTGGTGGATGCACTGGGCTCCGCTGGGTGAGTCAGAGCCCAGACTCCAGCGGGTGGAGGAGGGGCAGCTGCTCTGGCGCTGGCAGCCAGGGCCCCTCAGCCTCTCAGGGACCGGCCGGGAGGGAGCCAGACGGAAGAGCGGGTGCCGCGGAAAACAGGCTACCTGGGTCCCTCACCGAGCTGGTGGCACTGGTCGGGGTGTCCATGGGCCCAGCCTCGGCCTCCTGCTCACCTGCTGGGGCCACAGACATAGGGGACAGCGTGAGACCCGCCCCGGCCTCTGCACAGCCACCCGCCAGCTCTGTGGGCGACACTGGCTCCTTATCACGCTTGTGCTCAGTGTGTGTGTGGGGCATGTGTTCATGTGATGTGGGTTGTATATGAGGTGTGTGAGGTGTGTGGTGGATGTGAGGTGTGAGCTGTGTGTGGTGTAAGCAGTGTGAAGGGTAAATGGGGTGTGATATATACAGTGTGCACAGTGAGGTGTGTGTGCAGGGTGTGAGGTATGTGAGGTGTGGTGTGTCCGAAGGCGTGTGAGGTGTGAGGTGTGTGGTGTGTGCAGTGCGGGTCCTGCGTCCTGAAGCTCAGGTGCCCTGTGGCACCCGCCCGTCCTGGAGGCTGTGCCCGCCGGGTCCACCTGGCTCAGCACCCACGCCCCGTGCCGCCCCACCTGACCTGGCTGCCTGTCCCTGGGGTGCAGACCCCACTCCCCCCACGCGGGCATCAAGGCCCTGGGAGGGATGGACCTTGTGCCCCGAGGAGGCCGTGGCCCCTGGGCGCAGTGGAAGTCACCAGCGCGGCTTCTCGGCTGCAGTGAGTCGGGCTGCGGAACCGGAAGGTGTGAAAGTCCCTGCCAGGCAGGCGCCGGGGACAGTGGGTCATCAGCAGGTACCTGGTCCACTTGGGAATAAACCACCGCGCAGTGACGTACAAGCCAGGATGGCCAGCCCCCACCTGGACACTTCCCGGCCACTCCCAGGCTGGCCACCCCAGGATACAGTGCTGGTGCCACAGCATGGTAGGCTGGACCCAGGAGAGCTGGAGGTGGGGACCTGACCCTCGCATGGACACGGCTTCCTGGAGGGAAGGACCGAAGCCAGAACACTGGACCATGGGAGCAGGAAGATGGGGTCCCCCAAGCCCAGGGAGAGGGTCGCCTGAAATCCACAGCTTGGTAAGTCACTGAGAACCACACAAAAATAAGAACTCACTTGTTTGGAATGAGTTAGTTAGAGGAGGTCTAACCACACAAGGGAATATTACTCAGCCATGAAAAGGGAACGATCCAAATCCTATGACATGTGGATGGTGTCACTTGCCTGTGGTCCCTAGAGGCAGACTCCGAGACAGAAAGCAGAGTCGGAGGCCAGGGCTGGGGTGGGGCAGAGCATCAGTCTAGGAAGATGAGGGAGATCCAGACACACACTGTGGTGAGGGCTATGTGGCCCTGGGAAGGGATTTATGTCCCTGAACTACGCACTTAAAATGGTTGCGTGTTAAATTTATGCTACGAAATGTTCACTATCACTACAAAACTAAATTAAGCGGAGAATGTAAGGCAGAAAGAGTAAACGCCAAGGTTCTTTCATGTTGCTTCCGGACGGTGATTTCTGGGGATGGCACATTTCTGTACAGAGACCTGGCATGCGGCCCCGGGACAGGGCTCCACAGAGGTGAACACTCCGGGCGCAGGAGCAGGGGGTGCGGGCATGATGTCCAGGTGGACACCGAGGCGCCTCTGGGGTCAGGAGGTGGCCGCTGGGCCGCCTGTCGCCGGGAGCGACCGCACGGGAGGACACCGTGTGGCCCAGGCCGGAGCCGTGACTTCTCCCCACTCGCAGCTGCCAGCCCAGCGCCCAGGCAGGGACACCAGGCGCCTGGCTGCTGGCTACTGCCCGAGGCGCCGGGGCTGGCTGGCACTGAGCCCCGCCTGCAAGTCCCTGCTCCAGTGCCCATCTATGTGGTGCTCATCTGTACGCCCAACGGCCCTGTGCCTTCGTCTGCCCCGTCGCCCTTGCTGACCGCCCGAGCTCCGCTGGTGCGTCTCTGCAGCGGGCGGCCCCGCAGCCATGACCTGCACTGGCAGGGCACCTGCCTCGTTGGCTCTGGGCGCCAAACCACATGGTTTCCAGCAGGCCAGGTCAGAGATGATGGCGTCCGGGCAGCAGGACTCAGGGTCATGAGGCACGTTGAAGGCACAGCCCTGGGCAAGCTGGGACCACGTGAGGAGGTGGCCTTGCCGTGGCTCCTGCAGGGACTCGAGCGGCAGGCCTGGGCCTCCTGCACACCCGCAGCACCCAGACAGCTGACCCGCCTGACTCACCGTGGCTCTCTGGGGACGTCACCACCCACCCCGCTTCCCAGGGGAGAGGTGACTTCCCCACCTCCCGGCCAGCAAGGAAAGGAGGTGGATGCCCGGCAGCAGGCCTCGTCTGCAGTGACCCCGTGCACAGGGCCGGTGGGCTCCGGCAGCTTCCCGGTGTGTGTGGCGCGGCGTGGCCCCGGCCCCTCCCTCCCAGCCACTCCCAGCACGCTGGGAGCCTCTGCCCGAGGAGCAGCAGCCACTGCATCCCGGAGGCTCACGTCCTGGGCTGGGACTCGGACAGCGTGTGTCTTAGCCACACACGTGTCTTTCCCATGGCGGGACAAACACCGGACACCCGGAACTTACAGGAGGAGAGATCTGGCTCCCGGCGGCAAGGGGTGTCATCCACGGGGCTGCTCCAGGGAAGCAGTGGCACGGTGGGAGGGCGTGGCCAGGAAAAGTGCTCTGTGCAGGGCAGCCAGAGCCACGAGGCAGAGAGGGACGGGGAGCCGGGGCAGGGAGACGCGCTTCGGAGAGCTCGGACCAGCCTCCCTCTGGCAGCACATCCAGCTCGGACGCACTGAGCACTAACCCTGATCAGCCACCTTCCGAAGCCCCGCACTGGAGACCTGTGGGAAACTTTGGATCTAAGCCAGAACACATCTCTCGGGCCCTTTCTGGAGAGGGTGCGCAACGGGGTGAAGATGGCTCCTTTCTCTGGTGCCTCAGCTCACAAGCCCAGCCTACCTCGTCTGTCTGTTTAAAGATCCTAAGTCATAAACATGTCACAGGAAGACGGATGTACAGGAACCTGTGAGGACCGCCGGGGGCCTCCCTCCACTGGAGGTGGTGAGGCTGGGGACACACTTCACCCCGGGCAGTGAGAGCCACGAAGCCCCTGGAAGCCCCACGAGGCCCCCTGCCGCAGGTATGAGTTCCGCAGGAGTGGCTCAGCAGAAGGGAGCCAGGGGACACCCACGCGCCTCTGTGCGCCGCAGCACAGGCTGGGCCAGGCCCACTCCTGACACGCAGGCGGGACCCTGTGATGGAGCCAGGCTGCCTGGGCCAGGAGGAGACTGGCAGAGCGGGCACACAGAGGCCTCGACTCTGGCACAGGGGCTGCCCCAAAGAGGGGTGCGTTAGGGCGGGGACGCAGAAGCTGACCTCGGGTCCCAGGCGGCAGGGCCAGGCCGGGTGGGGAACTTGGGGGAGCCCTGAGCGCTGCAGGTCAAGCGGCCATGCGGCGAGCACCGCGCGCAGGAAGCGCGATCGGGACGCGCAGCGCCTTCCCGGGGCTCTGCCCTCGGCTTCTCTCCTTTGCTCCTGGCTTTACAGGGGGTGAAGCTCAGGAGGCTGTTGATGCACTCAGACCAGCCCAGGTGCGAGCCCGGCTGAGACAGAGCCGCGCAGCTCAGAGTGCCAGGGAAGGGCACACAGGGGTGGGGGGTGCAGAGCCAGCGGGAGGGGGCCCAGCTCTGGCACGGTGCCGGCGGGGCTTGGCGACACTGGGTCTTGCGAGGATGTGGCCTCGCAACAAACACAAGGGCACAAGTGGCCCAAGGAGTCTGAAGGCCTCGGGGAGGTCAGAAACCCAAGCCCGTCCTGTCCACCTTGGGGGCGGCAGCGAGTGACACCCTCTGGGCAGAAACGAAGGGTGTTGGCTCTTCGAGGGCAGCTTTCCTGGCTGCTGCCCCCTTTCCTCCCACGGCCCACCTGGGTGCTGCCTGGGGGCCCACCTGTGTACCCCAAGTCAGGGGTCTGGACATGCGGCTGGACCACCAGGCTGCCCTCTGGCCACTGAGGCTTCTAACCCAACAAGTGCCACGTGAGGGTGGCCTGTGGGCTCTGTGGTGCCCCTGGAGAGGTGTCAGTGAGCCCAAACCACTGCTGTTTACTTATGGGGTGCTCGTCTGGGGACCCAGTCCAGCGCCTGGTTCAGGCCAGACAGAGCGGTCTGAGGGCGGCAGCAGCCCCGCGGGTCATCTGGACGGGACCTCGCGCTCAGCTCCAGGAGCTCAGCAAACTCGGCAGCAGTTGCTTTGGGCCGCCCTGTCCTGCCAATACCAGGAACCCTATCCACCTCGCCTTTGGGGAAACAGCCACAAGGTGACACAGCTGCTCCCCACCACAGACAGGAAACGTGAAGGCACTCAGATCTGACCTCCATCTGTCCACCTTTGTGTGGCCCGGGACAAAGCTCTTGTCCTCCAGCCACTGCGGCGGAGGGAAGGGGGCCCTGCACCCCACTGCACCTCCAGCGAGCAAGGCCGGCGGGGACAGGGCACCTTTGCGTGTCTGGAACTTATCCCACAGCGAGCAGGCTGCCACACTGCCGTGCTGTGCCCCAGGGTCCTGGGGTGTCACTGTGGTCATGATCACAGTGTCACCAGGCCCGTGCACAGGGCACAGGGAAGCCAGGGCTCAGGGTGTCACCTCCTCCCCAGCTCTGTGCTGTCAGAGGAGGCGAAATGGCGGGAGTTGGTGGCCAGAGGGAGGAGAGCAGAGACGGTGCAGGGTCGTGGGCTGGCCTGTCACCAGGAATGGTGGCCAAAGTGACAGAAAGCAGCATCCACCCTGCTCTCCTCCTCCTGGCTCGGTGCCCTCTGCTGGGCTTGCTCCTGACTCGGATGGAGAGGAGATGGGATGGAACAAGGGACCCAGAAACAGTTGCATGCTGGGAACTTCTGGATGTGTGCAGTGCCTGGGGCTTTCGGAAAAGGAATGGCAGCCCACAAAGCATCACAGAAAGCTGACACACACTGTCCCAACGACGCTGCCGGGCGCACAGGGCTGGGGCGCGTGCCAGCACACTCGGGAGCCCCAAGGCCTGCTCTCAACCGGGTGAAGGCCCACCCCAAAGTACCTACCACCGAATGGCAGAGAGGTGCAGTGACCGCGATGGGGGGTTCAGGACCGCGGCCAGCCTCCCGCCCCTCCCCCGGTCAGGCCAGTGTGAAGCAGACGCAGCGAGAGGAGGACATGCGAGGCAAACGAGATAAGACCGGAGGCCCTGGCAGTGCTCTGTGCAGCCTTTCACTTCCTGTTAGTCTGCGAAGCAGGTACCTGCACTCTTCCTCGAAGACAGCTCAGTGCCCTGAGGCCTTCCTGCCCAGGGCCGTGCCCGAGCCGGGGCCTTCCTAGAGGTCCCCCACACTGCCCACGGCATCTGGGAAAGGCTGCCTGCCCGCCCTGGGCCGCCCGCAGTCCCAGGTCTTACCTCCGCCTCTTTTCCCTTTCCACCCACTTCCGAGTGGCTTCCTGGGCACCTTAGCCGCGTTCTGAGGAAAGATCTGCCACAGCCCGCGGGAGACAGTGCCCGGCCACCCTCCCTCTGTACACAGCTAAAGGAAACAGGTCCCTATCGAAGCCTCAGCGGGCTCTGGGGCAGGGAAAATATGCATGCATGCCAGTGAGTGCATGCTTACAAACATGTGTATGTGCATGTGTACCATGCACATTTGTACATGTGCTTGTGCACGCCTCTGGGCACATACACGAGTGTGTGTGTACCGGTGCTGCGGCCGCGCAGGGCAGGGCCCTCCTTCCTTTGGGGACAAGGTGGCTGTTCCACCCCCGGCAGCTGCGGGCACCCAGTTCCAGCAGTCAGGGGAGCTGGCCTGGCACACTGACACAGGAGCTGGACACCTGTCCTTGAAGATGCCTCTGACTCCCAGGGGACACAGCGGGGGTGCACCTCCGACTCCCAGGACGAGGTGCTCTCCTGAGTAAGCTGGCAGGGCACATCAGACTGGGGATCGCTCCCAGGCCCCTTGGGCAGCAAGGTAAGCGGCTGCCGGGCTGCCCTTCCCTTAGCCAGGGTCCCCGCGAGGGCCGGAGGCTGGAGAGTAATCTCACAATGGCTTTTGCCTGGGCACGGGGGGAGGGGCAGGAGCGCGCCCCCAGCCAGCTCGCCCATTGTCCCTGTCTGCACTCGGAGGCAGAGGCGGGGACACTCTGGCCAGAGACGGGGTTTCGCAGGGAGGGCCCGGCACAAAGGGCCCGCGCAGCCCCTCGTGGGCGTCCCCCGGGCAGGTGACCGCCCCCAGCCTGGCGCTGGGAGCCGCGCACAATCCGCGACCCGGTTCCGGAGAGGAAGCGCCGGCCGCGGAAGGGGAGAGGCCCCGGGTCCGCACAGCGGGGAGGAAACAGTACCTTCTGGATGCGCCCATCGATGTCCAGGTAGATGGCCTTGGGCCGGTAGCTGGACGAGCCGGACCCCATCCTGCGCCGCCGCCGCTCTCGGACTTTCCGCCGTACTTTCCACCGAGAGAGCGGGGGCGGGGCGGGGCGGGAGGGGGCGGGGTTAGGACGGGGGCGGGGCGGGGCGGCGGCCAACCAGCGCGGGCCTCCTCGCCTCGGTCTCCCGCATAGGCCCCGCC
>PVIC010008196.1:33354-48809 GCA_004025085.1 Thryonomys swinderianus
TCTCCTCCCACTAGGTTCTTCCCCCTCCTCTCTGCCTCTGTCTCCTCCTCCTCTCTCTCTCTCTCTCTCTCTCTCTCTCTCTCTCTCACACCCCTTCCCTTCTCCCTCCCCCTGTAGAACGCCCCTTCTTCCCTGTGCCCAGGCCACCCAGTCCAGGCGTCCTGTGCAGAGATCCTCTGGCCGGTCATAGGCGGCAGCAGTCAGTGGAGCTGAGCTCACGCGAAGGGTTGCGGGCTGGTTGCCCAAGCCCAGCCCCTCTGCTGGGAAACTGCCAGCCCCCCTCAGCTCACGGTGGGCGTGGGGCTGTGCCCTCTGTGAGGGGCCGCGTCCCCGTGAAGGGCCAGTTCCTTCCTGTACCCGGTGCTGAAATAGCAGTTTCGTTCCTGCCCTCTGTGGCTGTCTGCTGCGGTGGGCACTGCTGGCCCCTCTCTCCCTCCATGCTTTAGGAAGTGTGGGAAAGCTGCGAGGAAGGAGGAGGTTTGGGGCCCTGGGCCTGCGGTGCGGGGCACCCTGGGGGGAACCCTAGCCCCCCGGAAAAGGCTGCTCTGGAGCTCGTTGCTTGGCTTGGGTGGCGGCCAGAGAATGTGTGCGCTAAGTGGTCCCCAGCTCTCGCTGTCCGGGGAATGTCTGGGCCGCGCTCCCTCAGTGCCCTGGCTGGAGCCAGGCTGACCAGGGCACCCCCCAACCCAGTCTCCACCGAGTTACAGACTTCAGGGGTCTCCAGAGTGCTGGCCAGGGACACCCTCTCCTCCCGAGATGGAGTCGCACTGCTGATCGCCAGCCAGAGGAAGGATCCAAATTCAGAACGCAAAGGGCATGTTTATTGCTGTGCGTAGCTTTTGCACTGTAGTAAAGTTAGAAATCATTAAATTGAGCCACCATTGAAATCCAGGGCCATCCTGTGTAAGTTCAGAGGCCTCGGCCTACTTGGTCTCGGAGCTGTGAAGTCCTAGACCTGCCATCTGCCATCTGGATGCCCAGGTGAGCTGGTGCCGCCTTCTCATCCACCTCTGGTGGCCTGAGAACGAGGGACGCTGGGAATGTGGGCCCCGCTCCAAGGCTGATGTCCCAGCCCTAACAGCAAGTCCCCTTCTTTGCCTTTGTGTCCTGTAGAGGTGCTCGGTGGATGGTGAGATGGGTAAGCCTGGCAGCGTTGACTTCAGTGGGAGGGGAGCTGTGCAGGGGATCAGGAGAGCACACGTGATGGAGGCGTGGCTTTGGGGGCTGTGGCCCCTTCCTCTGTGGCACTCTTTCCTGATTGGTTCTGCTAAGACTAAGAGGAATTAAAGCGTTAGAGCCACCTGTGTCTCTGCCACCTCTCCAGGGCCAGGAGCTGGGAGGAGAGAGGACCTCTGCTTGTCAGTGGAGCAAAGCACACTGAGAACCTGCTTGCTGTAAATGAGTCCCTGTGTGGGGCCTTGTCCCCTCGCGCTGGGGACGCTGGGGACGCTGCCGTCGGGATCTGGGATGTGCTCTGTGGGTGGGACAGGAGCCTTCCTTACTAAAAGGCAGCCATTGTGGAACTCATGGGCGGCCGGGCTGGCTTTGCACACAGGTGGTGAGTTTGGATGGAAGTGCAAGGTGCCCTCAGGGTGGAGCAGGGATGTGTCCTGCAGTCTGCCTTTGCATGGGAAGGGGACATGTACCAGGAGCTTGCTCCTGGACCTGTTTTAGCCTTGTGTGACTTACACACACTCAGCCTGTTTCTTTTTATGGCTTCAGTAATTGGGAAGTTATTACCAGCTGTAAATATTTTAAACAATGTAGCAGAGAAGGCAAAGTCCCATGCAGGTCGGAGGGTGGCTCCACCCTGCCGCTCTGAGTCCCAGCGCTGTGCCCGTGGAGCTCTGCGTTTGGAGTCCCTGTGCATTGCTGCTGGAAACATTGTGAGCAGAGCCTCGGACGGGCTCATCTCCTGTCATTCTTCAGAACTGGTACTGGGAGTAAGATTTCTGGGTAAAGTGCACTTTTTATACTTTTCAGTGGTGGGTGAGGACACACGTACGTTCCTGAGTTGCTCCATTGGCCTCCAAAGCAGGTGAACCAACTTAATATCCTTCCATGGCCGTAAAACACCAGGCCCCTTTTGCCAGTGTCCACAAGAGAAAGACACACTTAATTCTGCTTATTTTACCAACCTCACAAGGGAAGAAAACCTCATTTTGTTTTTAATTTCTGCATCAACAAATGGAATGCCGTTGGCTTGTTGGCCATTTGGGTTTCTGCGGTGACTTCATCTGCTCTGCCCTTTGTTCTGTTCTCAAATCTATTTAATACTGACTCTTGCCAGCTCTTTGTAGAGAAAAGACAGTAGCTCTTTGATTAGCACCCGTTTTACAGATATTCTCTCCACGTTGTGGGCTTGTCTTTTAACTTTATTTGTGGCGTCTTTGTGAGGGTGTTTTCGAACGCTTAAACAATCAAAACTGTTTCTTTCCCTGCAGGAGTTGTTGTCAGCTTGGGAAGGCGGTATGACTGACGACAGCAGATTAAAAAAGAAAGACATGACCTAAATTTTGGAAGATCAGGCCTGACACGTTTGCTGAAGGGGACACAGAGGACACGGTCGCGGTGGAGTCTGCGGGCCCAGGGGAGCCTGGTCCGCCTGGAGGTGGGGCAGGACGTCGCCGCTCACCTGCTGGCTGCCCCTCGGTGCTCGGCCCAGTTGTTGGATCAGCGGGCCGTGCCAGTGCTGGTGACCGATCCACTGTGGACAGGGATGGCCACACCCGAGAGTCCACACACCCCGGTCAAGAGCGGTGGGAGCGGTGGGAGTCAGGGGACGGTGTGTGTGGGGTTACTGGGGTGAGATTCTGCATTGGGTTTTCAAAAACCGTTCCGTGCTGCGCGGTTATTATTGCCCCAAAATCGAGGCAAGGGGATGTCTCTGTGGTCTGCAGCACCCTGGCCAACCCAGCGAGCGACACTGTCTCAGAGCGGATGTGGGAATGGGGGTCGGGCGGATCTGAGGGCCCTCCTGGGCTGGGGGGCACTGGGTCCTCCTCAGACTCCCCCAGGGTGCTGTGGGCTGCGGGCTGCCCTGCCTCCGTGTGGCTCTTAAGGGCTTCTCGGCCCCCCATACCTTGGGGTTGCACACCTGGCCTCTGCTGCCCGATTCTCCCCTCTGCCTCGGGGCCCAGGACTTGGCCATCACTTCCTGACTCTGCATATCGTTTCATTCCACAGCAAGTCTCCTGTTGCTCCTTCCCTTGGTCCCCTCCTCTGGGACACAGTCGAGTGTCCCCGTGTCCCTGGACCCCTGGATTGGAGCAAGGGGCTCCTCCCCGGTCTCCGAGGCCTGGCTGCTCCCGAATCCTCCCCGTGTGGTCCTTGCCCTCCCCTGGCCCTTGGGGTCGATCACAGCCAGCCATGAGCGTTCTGAGCAGCGGGCACACGGGACAGCGTGGAGCAGCCCCAGCACAGTGGGGGGCAGCTGCTTGTCACGGTGCCCAGGGCACAAGAGCCCCCCATCAAGTCCTGATTTAGGGTGAGGACTGAGGGTTCAGGAAGCCCCTGTACCGCGGGACAGGCACACTGTCCGAGGGGTTTCTCCGACTCAGGAGCCAGTGCCCTCTGTACCCAGCGGGTTGTGGGGGCAGCAGGTTGATCTCGGCATCAGCAGCATGAGGGCCCATCTAAGAGCAGCCGTGTACCTTCAGAAAGGGCATCACTTGCCAACTCTGGACGCTCCCCTGACACCCCATATCCTGGGGTTAACCAGCTTCCTGTGCCCCTGGAGTGGGGACCCGAGGCACGGAAGCTGCTGGGCTCTGGGGCCGCCACACTGTTGAGGTGGCACCAGGCAGGGCAGCAGCCGGCCGGAGGGGTGGCCTTGTCCCCTGTGTGCCGGCCACCCTTGGAAACCTGGGCCATTGCTGTCCCTTTGCAAGGTCCTGCCTAGCTGTCCTTGCAGGCCTTGCCGAGGAAGCCCCGTCTGGGCTACTCTGCCCATCAGGGGCTCAGGTCCGCCCCCGGCCGGAAGGTCTGCGGTGGGAAATAGTACCCGGGCTCCACCCACAGGCTGATGTCTCCCCGGGCGCCCGTCTGGTCCTGGGAGGGCTCCAAGTCAGGCCGAGCTGACCTGCGTCCAGGCGTCTCCCCTGGGGCTGGTGTGGAGTCCGCCGGGGAGTGGAGCGGGGGGCTGCTGAGCTCATTCCTGGAAGCAGGCGCAGAGCCCTGGTTCTCCTGCAGGCCGGCGTGTGCCTGCTCTCCGCAGCGCAGAGCCGGGGAGCCAGTCTCTCCAGCTTGATTGCCAGCTTCTTAGAGAGGGGAGGGGCTGCACCCTGTTCATTCTGAGCAACTTCTACAATGCCCTGGGATGCTTCAAAAATATACAGGCCAGGACATGTTCTCTCTCTCTCTCTCTCTCACGCATACACACACATGCACACGCGACACACAGGGTGCTGGCAAAGAATGGGCCAAGGCTCCCATATATCTTAGCTTGGCACCCGGGCCTAGCCTCTTGTGCATCTGTAACTAGTTTCCGGAACACCCCGTGCTCCTGGGAGTGGGTCCCTGACCCCCCTGCTCTCCCAAGCTCCAGGGTTCATGCAGCCGACCTCTGACCACAGCCCGCGGGAGAAGCAGGGCCTCCATGTTTCCCCTGTCGTCACCCACGAAACTAAGCAAAGTGGCGTAGACACTTTCCCACCCGTGTGCGGGACTGTAGGTTGTGAATTATAGAATGATAGAAAAGGAGGATCATGCTAGGGATGGTGGTACATACCTGTGATCACAGCATCCCAGGAGGCCGAGGCAGGAGGACGGCACAGCCTGGGTAACTTAGCAACCAAGCAGGAGCCTGCCTCAAAAAAAAGAAAAAAATTAAAACCGGGCGTGGTGGCTCACGCCTGTCATCCCAGCACTTGGGAGGCAGAGACAGGAGGATTGCTGAGTTCAAGGCTTGCCTGGGCTACAGAGTGAGCTCAGGGCCAGCCTGGACTACAAAGCGAGACCCTGTCAAAAAAAAGTAAAAGGCGGGAGATGTAGCGCTAAGCAGAGCCCTGGGTTCAGTCCCGAGCACCCCCCCCCCCCAAAACACACAAAAGTGGAATCGCAGGAGTAGGAAACTGGCATCTTCTTTCTCTCTTAGCAGTTGTACCGTGACAGTTTTTGCTCATTCTAATACCTGGAGCTCACAGCAGGCCTGGGCCTGGGGAGAGTGGAGCAAAGACCAGGGAGCGTGCTGCCCTGGGCACCCCGGCTAGACCTGGAGGCCAGTGGGCAAGTGGTGGGCAGAGTCACCCATGGCCTAAGCATCTTCCATGGAAATTTTGAGACATAATTCATAAAGTTTAAACAACATCACAATACATGGTTATAGTCACAGTATTTCACTGTGGTTGACACTCACCTCTTACCACGTGTGTGGACATAAGGAAGCAGTATGGGCAGCTTCACAACAATCCACAGCCTCCCCTATTCATTCTGCCCTGCACACGTGCACTGGGTGGGCACATGTAGGCATCTCTAGCAGAGGAGGGCAAGGAGATCCCTCACTAAACACTGCAGGCCCAGGACCACTGACCTGGAGCTTCTATTCTGGTGAGGAGAAAGACAACAATATCCACTCGGGACTTATACTCTGGTGGGGAGATAGATAGATGTCTGACAGAATGCCAGATCAGAGATAAGAGCTACAAAAGAAAAAAAAAAAACAGAGAAAGAAGACAGAGTACTGTTCCACTGCTGTTTTCTTGTTTTCTTTCTTTTTCTTTCCTTTCTTCCTCTTTTTTGTAATACTGGGGATCAAACTCTGGGCCCTGTGTGTCTAAGGTAGATGCAGTCTCACTTGAGCTAGATCCCCGGCTGTCAGCTGCTGTTTTAGATACAGTGTGGGCCAGCATCTGGGAAGGAGGTGGCACTAGGCTGGTGTGGGGGCAGGGTGGGCTGGAACTTCCTGCACTAGGGCATCAAGTCTCCGAGTGAGGAAGCCAAAGAGGATGGAAAGCCAGGGCTGACCTGAGCCGACTTGGAGGCACCTGTGAAGCTCCAGGCCGAGTCCTGGCCACCGCTCCTGTTGCTGCTTCCGGACACCGGAGTCTGCGGGAGGGAGCGCAGCACACAGGTGGGGGCACCCCGAGCCTGGGCCAGCTCACTCGGGAGGTTTCTTCCTGAGTGAGATTCCTGGAAGGGAAAAGGCTTCGGTAACTTTTGTGTCTTGAAGCCGCAGTTTTTGCCAAAGCACAATTCTAAAATTCTACCTTCCGCCCTCTTTATTTCTTTCTTTTTCCTCACTACCGGCCCCTGGCTCCCCCGTGAGAAGAGAGGAACTGGACGGAGGTGTCCAGGGAGAACCGCAGGGACCCTCGGCAGTTTCCGCAGGGCCCAGCCCGGGCGCCGCTGGGCTGAGCCACATCCCCAGCAAGAGCAACCGTGAGTCACAGGCTCCTTTGCTAATTATATTTTTTAATAAAATTTTTATTTTAGAACTGTCTTAGACTTACGGGAAGATAGCTAAGAGAGAACACAGAGTTCTATAGAGCCCACACCACTTCCCGTTTATTAACATCTGAGAATAGTAAAGCACATCTGTCCCAATTAATGGACCGATACTGACACATCATTACTAAGTGCAGCCCATGTTTTATTCAGATTTCCTTGGTTTTTCTTGTCCTTTTTCTGTCCCAAGTTCCCACTTGACATGAGTTATGCTGTCACTGGCGAGTGCTGGTCTCCGTTTTAGCGGTGCTGGAGACCGAAACCAAAGCGCGGTGTGGATTTCAAAGGGCACGAGCTTTATTTGGAAAGTAAAAGAAAATTAAATGGAGTGCAGCTCCGATCAAGGTCTAGCTGGTCCCATAAGAAAAGAGAAAGTAGGTGGGTAAGGGCTTCCGCTGGAGAACTGAAGGGGGCGCAGGTCTGAAGTGGGCTCAGACTGGCCTGTGACAGAAGAGTGGGCGGTAGGCCAGGGCTGGCTGCTCCACGTCTCAAGACTGGCTTCTTAGCTCCTGTGGGAGAAAGGAAGGGACAAAAGGAATATGAAAATGGAGGGGAAAAAAATGGAAACGAAGCTTTTGTATGTGGCGGGGAGGAACGGTATAAAACTTACTAAACTTACAGAAATAATTTTCTGGTTTGTTTTAGATTTTGTTACATAATCACAAATCTAGTTCAGGTAGTTAAAGGTGGCAAATCAAGAGCTATGGCAGTTTGTCACCCTCTAGGCTGCATTTCACGCTATTGTCATGGCTGGTTGTGCTAGCTTAGCCAAGGCGACATGACTGTGCTAATCCGTTGTTCCTCCTCATATGCCAACACTGAGGTTTCCTCAGGGTCATAAACAGTACTACAGGCCAGTGCAACAGAACCAGGCACAGGGCCAAATAGGCAGCACCTTCTCATCTTCAATAAATTGAAGAAGTGGAATCTCGCACCAGACTCAAAACCCAAAAGCCAACTACGCCTGGAAGACATTTCTGAGAAGCAGCCATTCCCTAAGTGTTCTAAATGTTAGCAATGAAACTATCTGCCATACACAGTTTATAAGCATCAACCCGGGACTTAACTAAAAAAAAAGGAAAAAGAAAGAAAGAAAGAAAAAGAAGGAAGGAAAGAAAGAAAGAAAGAAAAGAAAGAAAGAAAGAAAGAAAGAAAGAAAGAAAGAAAGAAGGAAAGAAAGAAAGAAAGAAAAAAAGAAAGAAAAAGAAAATGAGAAGACAAATTTAAGCAAGACATGACCCTAAACTTCTGGCTCACTGAAGACCGGCCCAGGGGGCAGTGAGGCAGAGAATTTGAAACCCACATACCTGGGCTCTTTGAAGTGGTAATAGAGGAAGTAAAAAGCAGATGAATGAAGCTCTACAAAAAATAAAATAAAAAACAGTTTCTTAGATAACTACAGAGATGATGACCAAAGGAAGACATGACCCGTGACTTGAAAGCAGAAAAGGTAAAAAATACAGGAGCTTAGGAAAATGATGGAGGCCATGAATGCCCAAATAGGAAAGAAGTAGAATCCATGAAACAGATTCAAAAAGATATTCAGAGTATCAGATCTAAAGACAGGGTTGAAGCTAGTGATTATGAAAAAGAAAGATCTCTCTAAAATAGCAAAGGACCATAAAAATCAAACCAACAGCTGCTAGATGATGCAAAGAATAACATGATTGATCAGTCAATGAAAAAACAGGGGATAGTGCAGACAACATAAAAGAAAATCTGTGCACAGAAGTAGTGGCAGAAAACTTCCTGAGTAGGGAAAAAGAATTTGACATACAGATAAATGAGGCATATAGAAATTCAATTCTCCATGAGCAAAAAAACAAAACAAAACAAAACTACAGCAAGTCATGTAATAGTCAAAATTCCAGAAATTCAACACAAGAACAGAATATTAAAGGCTGTCGAGAGGAGAAATAAATCACCCATAAAGGAAAGCCCATCAGAATCACAGTAGGCTTCTTAAGACAAGGAAACCCTCAAGAAAAGGAAGAGCTTGTGAAATGTTTCAAGGCCTAAAGGAAACAACCTCGAGCCCAGATTGGTATGTGTTGCAAAACTATCTTTCAAAGTCAGTGGAGAAATAAGATACTTCCATTAGAAAGAAAACTGAAGAAATTTATGACCATCAAACTGGCACTCAAAATGTTCTGAAGGACATTCTTTAAAGAGATAACAAGAACTACAGCTCCATGAACCCCAAGAGAATGAATCCACCAGGCAAGGCGAGTAGTTAAACAGAGGGAGAAAAACGGAACCAACAACAGGAAAATAACATGACAAGTATAAATCAATACATACTAGGCATAACCATCCACATAAATAGTCTCAACTCACCAATCAAAAGAAACAAACTGGCAGGATGATCAAGAAGCGAGATCCAATAATATGCTGCATACAAGGAAAACATTTGATTAAAGAAGAAATCCATACACTGAAGGTCAAAGGATGGAAAACAGTACTCCATGATACAATATAGGAACTGTCATGAACTGCAGACAATTTACTTGGATTTAAGATTTATGTACTCAGTCTTACAGATGTCTGCCCTGCCCTGCAGGATCAACTACGAGGATTACTGGCAGACATCTACCCAGCTCTGTGGGATCCTCAACTACATAGATTATTGCACTAGGATTATTGCAGACATCTGCCCTGCCCTACAGGATCATCAACAACAGGGATTATTGTGGATATCTCCCCTGCTCTATATATGCTAGGATTTTGGGTGTGAAGGCTTGGTACTGAATAAAGGTGTGGTGAGCTCAGAATATTGAGCTGCCTTCTGCTGCTGCTGCTCAGAGTAGCAAGACTCAAGTCCAGACTCAGCCTTTTTCTCAAGGTTCCAATTTTGTTGTTTGTTAATCCTTTTGCTGTAGGACTCATAGGGGACTGGAGTTTGCCACGGGAGTTCTGGCTTCTCCTCTTACCCTGTCTCCCACAGGGAACATGGAAAAAAGCAGGGTTAGATAGCTAGTCTATTTGCAGACAAAGGGGTTTCAAGTCAAGGCTGACTAAGAGACACAGAGATGGTTACTACATCCTTGTAAACCAAACACTTTAATAGCAATCATAAATACATATGTTCCAAATTCCAGTGTACCCAACTGTATAAAACAAATATTAATGGATATGAAAAATCAAATAAGCACTAATACAATTGTAACCCCACTGTCACAAATAGATCAGCCAGACAAAGAATCAGCTAGGAGATATTTTGCATCGGGCCGGGGTGGGCCTGTTTGCAGCCGAGTCCCGAATCCTCGTAGGAGGAGGAGCAACTGTCGGCTGTTCTTCCGGTTTCCTTGACGACTTGATGAAGTTGGTTAGTAAGAGTCCTGGGAGACGCTCCCGTCCTTTCCTCCCACACAGGCTACAAGGCCGAGGCAGCAGAAAGCCAAGGGCCAGCGGGCAGCCACAGTGACCCTCAGACCAGCCAGGGAAAAATCTGAAGTCCAGAGAGCATGTAAGGGGCACAGAAGGGGTGACCCGAGGAGTGGGGCCAGGCTACCGTGGCACCTCGAAGTGACCCTGAAAAGTCTCCAAAGCTGACTGAGGGGGCTGGGCCAGGGCCCAGGGCCAAAGCTGCGGAGGGTGACAGCATTGTCAAAACTTCGGGGCAGGCTCTGCTCACGGCCTGGGTCCAGGCCACACCCATGAGCTCAGGTCGAGCTGCTGAGCCACGGGCTTTGGTTGTCTGCGGTGGTGGCTGAAGACCCATCCTGAGCACTGGGCCCTCCCCATCTCCTGAGCCCTGGCCTGGCTCTCGGGAACCTCACGCACACGGGATCTGCCACCCTCCCAGCCCAGCCCCTTCCACCCAGGGACACTGCGGCTTCTAGAGCTGAGAAGGGAGAACAGTGTCTGCACCTGCAGCTCTGGGAGGGACACGTTTATCCGTGTCTCTGTGCACCTGTGTGTGCACCCCTCTGTCGTGGGTGTGTGTGTGCGTACAAGCAAGCACCTGGGCTCCAAAATCCCACCCAGGAGTCCAGGAAGCACCTAGAGAATGACACAAGCCACCTGTGAACCCGGCCAGCCGAGAGGCCGGCTCCCTGGAGATCGCATCACGGCACACACAATCCCCCCACGGCATCTTACAGCTCACGCTGATTTTTTTTGACAGTAACTGTGCACTGTTTGGGGCGTGGCGAGCCGATCCAGCGCACACACGCGGGCAGTGTGCCTAGCAGATCGTGCGGGCTTGACCTCGGAGTGGACACCTAGTGTCCTTCTGTGTGACAGCGCCGCCTCTGGGGTGCTGACCACAGCCCGAGATGGGTTTGGTTAAGCGACGCTGGACTCGGCGAATGGGTTGATGGGTTCTGCGAAGGGCGAAGGGTGGCACTAGTCTCACTGGCCCATGCGCCCACTGGCTTTCTGTGTCCAGCTTCAAGAAGGGAAGACGAGAGGTGAAACAGCGTTACGTCCGCGCGCCAACTCCCCGGGAGGAGCGTGGGCACTGTGTGCTGCCAACGCGGACTCGGAAACGCACAGCAGGAAGGAAAGGGAAGGCCGGGTGCCGGGAGGGCATGGACGCAGGAAGGGCGAGCTGCTTGGCAAGTCCTGCGGGGAGTCTTGAAAACAACCCCGTAGCTGAGTTGCAGGGTCGTGGGCATAATTACTCCAGGACTCCGAGGGGGGTGATGAGGGAAATCGTGTCCCAGGGCTCAGAGGCGGCGCTGCTTCCGGGGCATGAGCAGCGGTCAGTGGGCGCGGCCCCTAGGAGCTGACCATGGAAACCGCTCCCTGGACTGATCTCAGTTCTGGAGGAAACGCTTTACCGAGTCATGGTTAAAGCTGCTTAGCCGCCTCAGGGAGGGAGGAAGAGGCTGTTCAGAAATCAGCGCAGTGAGAATCAGGGAGTAGATGCTCAGGCTCTGTGCGGTCCCCTCTCCACTTTAACTGAAGGGCAAATCAAAAAGACCGCAGCAGAGCCCGAGGCGATGCCACACGCCTGTGATCCCGGTGCTTGGGAGGCCGAGGCAGGAGGATCAAGGTGAGTTTGAGTTCAGGCCAGCCCGGGCAGCAAAGTGAGTTCAAGGCCAGCCTGAACTATGTGGTAAGAGTCTGTCCCAACAAAACAAAACAGAGTCCTCCCAAAGTAAACAAGCAAACAGAAACACTGGTGGAAAGGAAGAGGCGTGGCATCTCAGGGTGGGTGGGGGGGCCATCTCCTGTGGGTTTGGTGATGGATGCCGGGCTGGGTGGAGGGGGTGGGTGGGTGATGCCAGCATAAATAAACACATTTACTACCATGCCCAGCGATGCCACTCACAGACATCCGGCTGGCAGGCAGACACACGTGGGTGAATTATTATTCTGTGAGGGGGCCCTTCCAGGGTCTGATGGGTGCCTGAAGGGGGCACCGCTCAGCGTGGAAAGTACTGGAGTGGAGGGCTTTCCAGTCAGTGTCCTGGGGGCAGACGCAGGAGGTGACGAAGTGGCAGAAAACAGGCTCCCAGTAGGAACCAGAGCCTGGAGTCCAGGTCGGTTATCTTAGGAGAGACTCCCTGCCAGGGGTGTGGGACATGGGTCCACATGATCAAAGCGGCATTTTGATGACTCAGATGCCTCCAGTGTCAGCATGAAAGGAGAAGGGGTGAGGGAGGGCCGGAAGAAGCCAGCGTTGCCATGGTGATGGCTGATTGAGGAGTTTCCATACAAGGGGAAGAGAATTAAAATCACTGGACTGTGAGGAGGAGCCAAAGGCAAAGTGGAGGCTCGGCTGGGAGCGGAGCCTGGTGTGGCCTGCAGTCTGTGGAAGTCGTTCCAGGGCTGGGCAGACGCGAGGGCAGGAGAGGTGGGCGCAGTCCCGGCCAGGTCACTGCGCCTCGGTCACTTCTCAGCTGGGCACCACCACCGAAGGGCCGTTTGGCAATGTCTGGGGTTGGCACAGTGGGGAGGGCTCTCTGGCATCCAGGGGTGGGACCCAGGGGCTGCTGAGCACCCCTCACACATCGGAGTGGATCGCTGGCAAGCTCCAGCCCCAGCCTCCCTGCCGGGACCCCGGAATGCTCTCAGCGACGGCCAGGGCCCTGTCTCCCCAGCCAACATGGGCTCCCGGGTCCCTGACCTGTGCCACGCTGCCTCGTCCTTCCACTGGCCAGGGGATGCTGTGACGGTGGATGCCTGTAATCCCCACTCTCAGGGAGGCTGAAGCGGGAGGATCACAAGATTAAACCCAGCCTGTCTCAAAAGAAAGTCTGGGAGGTGGCTTGGTGCAAAAGCCCTAGGTACAGTCCCAGATTTGGGCTCTGACCTGGGCCTGGGGTAAGGAACTCTGTTCCCAGCAGCTCCTGGGGCTCTGAGAGCCACAGAGAGAAAGAGGCCAGGACCTTACGCGTGTGTCAGGAGGACACAGAAGACGGGAGGAAGAGGGACCAGGGGCATGTGACTCCATCATGACTGGGTCCACGCCACGGGACAGTGACGGGCCCTCGATGTGTGGGCCATAGTGCTGCTTCACTGACGTCCCTGAGCCCTCCATGGGCCCTGATGAGTCACAGGGGCCAGTTCTGCAATGGGGTTATCGGCTGAAGGAGCCCGATGGGCAGTGGCGCTAGGAACCCCCGGGCGTGTCGGCCTGAGACAGGAGCAGCTCTTAGTGGTCAGCTGGGCTGGCACTTGGGCACCTGCCCTGTTGGTCTGCAGGGCCTGGGCAGGACTGTGACGCTATGACACTAGGCCTTTCTTTTTCTGTTTTCTGTACCGGCCGTTGAACCCAGGGCTTTGCTCTGAGCAACACCCTCCAAGCCCTTGATATTGTTTTAAAAGCTTCAGGCAGGGCTTACGAAGTTGCCAGGCTGGGTTTGAACCCGCAACGCTCTTGTCTCAGCCTCCCAGAGTGCTGGGATTACAGGCGTCACCATCACGCCTGCTCGGTGACTCCACACTTCTAGGATGAATCCCTCCCAGGTGGCAGAGGCCAAGAGCTCCGTCTCCAGAGGCAAACGGGCACTGCGACCACGCCACGCCGGGCAGGGCTGGGCACCTGTGTCTGGGTCCTAGGGATCCCTGGCAATGGCCAAGACCAGTGACATGGTGGGTAGCCTACCAGAGGGCGTGTGTGAGGAGAAAGACACACTCAGATACACACGCACACTCACACACACACGTGCAGACACTCATCTGTCTGTGGGAGACTCACACTCCGACGTCTGGAGCCGCCATGGTCAGGGTCACGCTGCCCCAGGCCTCTGTTGAAGCAGGTGGGGGTCCTGAGAGGTCGGGGCGCCAGTGACCCCGCAAGCTGCGTGCCGGGGCTGAGCTGCGGCCTCGCCCGTGGGGGACGTGTGGGTTTGAGTCTTAAACCTACTCAGCCCCAAACGCGGCTGCTGACGACAGCCCCCGAGAGCGAGAGGGGCTGGCTTGGCCCCCCCACAGTCCAGTGGGCCTGCAGGCCGGCGCGGGGGTGGGGCCGGCCCTTGGCAGCCAGAGGGTCGCCGGATGGGCTGGAGGGACCAGGACACGGTCGTGGTCACTTGGCCCTGAGAAAACACCCACGTGGGGCTCTGGCAGCGGGTATTTGTTCCTCAGCGCTACAGCCAGAGTCCAGAGCAGGTGGTGACCGATTCGGCTCCGGGAGGCCTCTCTCCCTGCGGGGTAGACTGCTGCGCCCATACCCGGTGAGTGCTGTCCCAGGTGAGTGCTGGGGGGACAGAGAGCCACCTTCCTGTCCTCCAGGGATAGGGGTCCATCGTGGGGCCGCCTCGGTGACCTCATCTAGATGCTATTACCACGAGGCCCCTCCCCGGGGGCCATCGCACGGTCACGCTGCAGCGGCAACGCGGGGGTACCGCGGGTCGGCTCAGCAGGGGACGCAGCTCCGAGAAACAGCAGATGCCTGGGCGGCAGCCAGACCTGGGGAGCGCGGCCCGGGGCGGGGGTGCACAGCAAGTCTTGCTCGGTGCCCGCAGCTGGGGCGCGGCTGGACCCCAGGGTGGGGGGGGTGGTTTCCCCCGCGGATGCGAGCGGGGCTGCAGGTCCAGACCTTTCCTGGGAAGAATCTGCCCGGCCCTGCCTGGTGCGCAGAAAATGACTTTTCTGAGTTTCTTTACATTTTGAGAGAGTCTTGCTAACTTGTCCAGGCTGGAGCTAAACCTGAACACTCCTGCCTCAGTCTCCACAGTAGCTGGGACTACAGGCACGCGCCACCATCCTGAGCAGAGATGCTTTGCTGTCTCGTCGCTGAGTGAGGCTGTCGGAAGCCAGTCACGTTTCTGTGGAGGGCTGGCAGGGCTGGCGTCCCAAAGATGGCTGGCCACCGTTGCCCCAAGTCTGCCCCCTGACAAATGCCAAATCAATGATGCCCCCACCCCCGGGGGCTCTAGCTAGCTGCCTGGGACGCCGAGCCTGCTGCTGACACCGCCGTGCCAGGGCCCACCGAGCTTGTGACGACCGCCGGTGGTCACGCCACGCCACCTCCACCGGGGGCACAGTTCGTGGCTAGGAGCCCCTCGAAGACACGGTCACTCAGTGGCCCTGTGGCCTGGGCCGTTCAGAAGTGCACCCTCCGGGTGGGCCTGGCAAGCGGGGGCCTGGAGCGGGCTGCTGGCTCAGGCGCCTCCTCCTGGGTGGCCCTCCGAGAGCGTCACAGAGCATGGCGGGTGCCCCCAGCTTGCGAATCAGTCAGCTGCGTCAGAGGTTGTGGCCAATGGCGGGAGGGCTGGCTGGAGAGGACACAGGCAGAAAACTGGTGACGAGGAGGGGGACCCGGGGGCCCAGTGGGCCGTGAGCTTCCGTACATCCAGGTGCATGTGACAGCTAATTTTTTTTTTTTTTTTTTGGAGACAGGGTCTTGCTTTGTAGTTCAGGCTGGCCCCGAGCTCTCTATGTAGCCCAGGCAAGCCTCGAACTCAGCAGTCCTCCTGTCTCTGCCTCCCAAGTGCTGGGATGACAGGTATGAGCCACCACGCCTGACACTGTGGTATGCGGTGTTGATTGCTGGTGGGTGTGAGTCACCACACCCAGCATTGTATGTGGTTACTGGGATCGAACTCAGGACCTTG
>PVIC010008197.1:0-27125 GCA_004025085.1 Thryonomys swinderianus
TTCAGGCTGGCCCTGAGCTCACTATGTAGCCCAGGCAAACCTCAAACTCAGCAATCCTCCTGCCTCTGCCTCCCAGGTGCTGGGATTACAGGCATGAGCCACCACGCCGGGCACTGTGGTATGTGGTATTGATGGCTGGTGGGTGTGAGTCACCACGCCCAGCATTGTATGTGGTTACCAGGATCGGGATCAAACTCAGGGCCTTGTGCTTGCAAGGCAGGCACCGGAACCACTGAGCTAAATCTCCGGCCCCCTAATCTTTCTTGTCTTATCCACCTGCTGGGTTATATGTATCCCTAGCTTGGGGGAAGGAAAACCTAAGAATCTTCTACAAAGTCACTAAACTTGTGTAATTTCAAAGCATTGGAGTTCCATGTTTTACCTTTTCTGTTGACATTTTATACATGGAGATGATCTGGTTCATGAGCTCACCTCCTATGAACACTGAGGTCAGAACTTTGTTGAATTAAAGACCTGTATCTGGTCTTTGGATGCAGGGTTTTCTTAATGTACTAGCAAATTCTAATGGAGAACACAAAATTCCAAATGGAAAACAATATATCATGCCTTCAAGGGGACCATTTCTTGAGAATTTCCAGTGGCTGCACCAATAAAAAGCTGCTGATAAACTCAGATACAATCAAGTGTTCCAAACATTAACCTTTGGAACATGAAGAGGAAGCAGTTGACTTGTGGCCTCTCTGGCTCCGTGCCCCTACCCTGCTCCTGTCACACTGCCAAGTTCAGCAACAGTGATATCTGCTCAACAGTTCCCTGTAGCTAGCAGATAGGGTGCCTGTGTACTGTACCCTCAAGAGCCTAACCAAATCCATCTTTAGTCTTACACAGTTCAGTCTGACTTCTGTCTTAAGCTCTTCAGGCAACCTGATAGAAAAAAATACATCAGAAAAAATTCACCTTAGAAAATGTAGGTAAACTCTCCGGCCTCAGCACATTCTCACTTGTGGCCTGTTGGCTTGCATCCTTGTCTTGGGGGTGGTGGGGGAGGTGCGCCAAGTCCCTGGCTTCCGCACCTTCTCATCAGCAGCTGCTCTGTGTTCTCATTCTCATGGGTCTCTGATCAGTAGCATGTCCCTGCGACTGTTCAGAAAGTCTCTGACAAAGGTCAACATTGTTCACTGTAGTCCTCTGACAAAAAATTCACTGGGGCTATCAGAAGCCTTCGCTGCCTCCACAGACTCATTACCATGGTTACAGCTGTCCATTTAGCTGTCTAGTACAGCAATGAGCTGGGACCTGAAAGTTCTCCTGGGACATCCGTGGGAGTGTGAGGAAAAAGTCCCCTCTGTTCCAGATGTATCTGATGGATCTATCACTGGATCCCCATGGAAGGAGCACCGAACACAAGGACACTTTTCAGACACACCAAAGTCTAACTTCTCCCCTGTGGGCCACAAAATTAATTTAAACCCAGAACCGTTCCCTCTTCGAAGCAAACCTGTCTCTTGGCTCTTCCTTCTCCACTGGACCTCAGCTTTCAAGATTCAAAGTTACGATGTCTACTTAGTAGGTGGCAACACTGCCCTAAGACCATGAATGTTTCAGATGCATTCTGAATGCACAAGGAAGGTGATGGCAATAAAGTGAAAGGCTTACAGGATTTTTTAAAAGAACAATTTATGTCTTTACAAACTTTTATCCAAGAAACTTGAAAGTGGGTAAGGAGTATAATCAATTACAAAATTGATGTTTAGGCATTTTTGCTGTTGTTGTAAGGCATTGGCATATTTCATAATGCCCTCACCTTAATTATCCATGGCTCTATAATAAATTTGGCCCCAAATTTGGTGTCTTGCACAACAGTTTTATCTGTCACATAGCATCTGAGACTGGGACCCTCCCTCAGCTGGGTCCCCTGGTTCAGGGTTTCTCACATGGCAGCAATAAAAGTGTTGGTCAGGGCAACAGTCACTCAAGGACAAGGAGAGAAGAAAAAGGAGCCACCTCTAAAATCAGGACTCATTCCTCTGCAGGCTGCTGAACACAGGACCTGGGTTCTCTGCTGGCTCCCTGTAAAAGGCATCTTGTGGGCACTGCCACATGAGCCTGGGGCTCACAACATGGCAGCCATCTCCTTCAGAGCCACCAAGTGAGGAGGGGACAGTGGGAGATGGAAAGTCACAGCATGTTGTCACCTAAGCTCAGAGATAACATCTCATCACTCCTACTGGTGATTGGTGGTAGGAATGCCTGCAAAGGAAAGGGGTTCCACAGGGAAAAGAACAGAAGAAGGGGTCACTGGCAGTCATTTCAGAAGCTGAGAGAAGCAAATTCACATGCTGGAACTGCACTCACAGGTGGAAGATGAACGCGGCAGTATGTCCCTACTAAAAGACAGTACTGTCCAAAGGAATTAACTCTTTTTTTTGAGACAGAGTCTCGCTTTGTAGTTCAGGCTGGCCCTCAGCTCACTATGGAGCCCAGGCAAACCTCAAACTCAGCAATCCTCCTGTCTCTGCCTCCCAGGTGTTGGGATTACAGGCATGAGCCACCACGCCCGGCACTGTGTTGTGTGGTATTGACTGCTGGTGGGCGTGAGTCACCACGCCCAGCATTTTATGTGGTTACTGGGATCGAACTCAGGACCTTGTGCTTGCGAGGCAGGCGCTGGAACCTTTGAGCTAAATCTCTGGCCCAGGAATCAACTCTTGATAGACCCAGGGGGTGAGCCTCAAAATAACAAAGCTAGGCACAAAAGAGTTAACACTTTACAATTTTACTTTGGGAAGTTTTAGCAAAGACAAAATTCACCTATGGCGAGAACCAGTGGTTGCTTCTGGAGGGGAACTGACTGAAGAAAAGCACAGTGGACTGTCTAGAACAAGAGCTATATGACAAAATGGTTACATGGGTGTATGTGTTTGTCAAGACTTGAACTGTCCAGTTGGAAGTTATGTATTTTACTCTGTGTAAATTATATTTTAGTGTAAACATACTTGTTTAAAAAGCTTCCATGAGCACCACACAACTTTATTCCATGCCTTACTCCTGTTTTCCTTGCCTGGGAAGGAGATGTGCCTCCAGAGCAGACTAACTTCCTGTGTGGCCTGAGGCAAACTCCTTAACCCCTCTGGGCTCATCTGTACAGCAGCATTAAACATCTATCCTGTGTGAGATTTGTGGGAGATAAAGAAGAAACAGAACTCAATCCATACTCTCCAAGGACCTTTAGTCTAGTGTGAGAGACACACATATAAATGAATACATGGGTAGGAAATAAGAGTGCTGGGATGGATTAATGATGTCTGCGCTAGGCATGGGACATGAAAGTGGTATTTGTCATCCTTGCTCTGTGGGATTACAAGGTTTAAAAGGAATGTGTTTCCTGGGTTCTATTAAAGCTGGTGGCAAGACCTCCCTTCCTACTTGTTAAATGTAATTTAATTCAACAGACATTTGCTAATTGTTTTCCATGTATTGATTATATTTAAAATATCCTTTAATTTCTAAATTTCCATAGGTCATTATAAACCTCAATCCAGGCTCAGTTGAGATGTGCTTTTTGGAGGACTTTATTATGAACAACCCATACAGTTTAAGTCCATATGTCATTTTTCAACCTTTAAAAATTCAACACAGAGACTAACAGCTACAGGTGAATATAAAATAATTTTTCTGGGACTATGACACCATTTCTGAATTTCTGAATCAATAGAAGTGTGAGCAAAAAGCACCCTTACAGTGATTTCATAACTTCATCAAGGGCCCTGCATCTGTAAGAGATGCATTAAGCTCTTCTACACTGTTCTCTGAATCTTCATCACTACTCAGAAGGAAGTTTTCTTTCCTCAGCCTCATTCTCATTTTACAGGAAATGAGGAAATTAAAGGCTATACAAGTGAAGTGTTTGACAAAAGACTGGAGGTTATAAAAGACAGAGTGAAGTCTCAGTCTTTACAGTGTCTTCCATTTTGTCTCTAACTAAAAGAAATAATTTCTTCTGAGCTAAAACTTTACTGCTGAATCATCAAAAAATACTAAAGATTATACTCATTGAACTAGTTTGACCAGAACATTACTGATGCATGAACTTGAATGAGTCAGTTTCTGCTTGGGCTCTGGTCTCCTCATCTGCGAAATGCAGATACTGAACTTGATGACAAAATCAAGATGGTGGAATCCTAAGAAAATTTGTGTTTGCTTTACTTGTGGTGTATACGAATTTAGTATAATAGGTTAATAATAGGGTTAATAATAGACCATTTTCACACAGTACTAAGTAAGTACTAAGTTCTCTTTCTAGGTCATTAAAAGTACAGAAGAAGTGAACTTTATTTTAAGATGTCACACGACTCCACTGCTTTCTTCAGTACTAATGCAGTTTAAAAGCAGTATCTAGTATCTGGATGTGGAGAACCAGGGGCTGCATTGTTTCTAAGTCAAAATGTAGTGAACTTCACATTTTAGAGGATTCCACTAAAATCCAACAGTACCTTAATGGACCTTTAAGCCTCAAACCACATTTTAACCTGTGAGTTCTCAGGGGGACCTTGGTCATATTGTTTTTCAATAGAGACATTTCATAGTTTATTGATTTTTGCCCAAGAATAAGAAAAGACACTTATGGAGACAAAAATGTTTGGCTCAACTAAATGGATCTTGAGGAACTTTAGCAGTGGTTTCTAACCTGATAGAGGGACTGGTTTCCTGAAAGACGGTCTTTCCTAGAGGGAGGTGGACGTGATTAAAAGAAGTGAGCAACCTAGATCCCTTGCATTCACAGTTCTCAAGCGAGTTCGCACTCTTGTAAGCGTCTAATGCCACACCTGCTCTGAGGGCAGGCAGAGCCGAGGCAATAACAAGGCAATAATGGGAGTGCTGGGAGCAGCTGTAAATACAGATGAGCCGCTCACCTCCTGTTGTGGGGC
Organism: Thryonomys swinderianus; assembly: GCA_004025085.1. NCBI lineage: Eukaryota > Metazoa > Chordata > Mammalia > Rodentia > Thryonomyidae > Thryonomys > Thryonomys swinderianus. The sequence continues at coordinate 4,890 of PVIC010008197.1, forward strand.
CAAGTTCCCAGCAGGCTGTGAACCAGTACCAGTCTGTGACCCTGGAGTTGAGGACCCCTGCTTTAAAGGAGTCTTGTGTACTAAACACAACAGTGAATGAACTGCATATAAGCAACGGGGCCTGTGTGAACAGTGCTGATTGTCTCCTTTATAGAAGATCACAATAGATTCACTTCATTGAGAACAAGGGCATTTCTCCATTACACACAGCTCAGTTGCAAGACACAAGTGCTGAGTCTTGAGCAAATAGAAGGTTGCTGTCTTCGTGGATTAAAATTTTAAAATAAGAAGGAGGAGGCGTGACAAAACAAAGGAAAGCACAAACAAGAATAGGAAAGAGGAAAAAAACTCAAGGGACTATACATTTATGGATGGGGATGGGTTACTTAATGGGCAAACCAGTTGGATTGCCTTCTCCTTGATGCTTTGACATTGGCTCCCTTTATTTGGACCTTTCTTGGTTACAGAAAGCAAAGGTATAGTATAGAGCAAAGGAAGTCCTGAGTTAGGACGTAAGAACTCTCACCTTCAAAGGAATTTCAGACGCCTATAACTTTGAGATATTTTCATTCACAGGTGACAAGACATTGTCTTAGCCTCTCAGCTTATCAGTGCCACAAGAGTATAGAGTGCTGGTTTACCTTTCCCAGGCTGTTTGCTCCGGAGAGTCCTATGATAGCCCTAGGACAAAGAGCCCCTCAGCCATCTGAGAACATTATGAAATCCTGAATCACTCTTCAAACAATAAAAGGTCAATATTGATGAGACTTCAGATCCTAACAGAAAGATGAACTGAGTTGAGGGATTAGAATTAGACCCAAGCAATTCATTCATGTTCAGTAACTACCAGTTATTGATTGATGCCAGCCAGACACAATTTATTAGTAAAGGTCATAATCACATCAAAGTAATTAATCAGAATAATCAGGTGTCTTTGAAGCACTTGCCATGTGTCAGGGGGAGAAGAGGATATGGAGAAGGGAAAGGAAGAGAGGTCCCATTTTCAAGGCTCCCTGGCTATTGAGTGCCCCAAATTCTAACCCACTGAGACTTATGATGCGCACAGCCTCCCCATTGTCATACATGAGCACCAACTGGGATACATATGTCCTAACAACTACAGAGGAAACCACAGGAACAAGGCCAGAGCCTCTTTCAACAAAACGTGCATTGAGTAACTCCTAAACCAGATGTTTTAGCAGCTTGTCTAAGACAAAAAATGCAAACAGAAAGGTCAAGTCTAAACAGACGAAGTGTTAAAAACAAAACAAAATACAACAAACTTTTTTTACCCACTTGCTACTTTCTGCCAGTGCTCACTGATTCCAAAGACACGCTTCAAGAGCTTGTGTTATTCTGGGTTCTGCCAGACACGATGGACACCACAGCAAACAGGGCAGCAGAGCTCTCCGTCCTCAGGGAGCTTACGGCCTCCTGAGGGACAGAGACAAACCGAGACAGCAAATGCCTGACTGCAGGAAAAAGATGCAGCGCGGGCTTAGAAAGCCTTTGGAAGGAGTTAACATCCCCTGTTGAGTCAGGAGAAGGTGCTGACCTGGGCAGGATGGAGGAAGCCACCTTCTAGGTCACCATCTGACAGGTAAAAAGGCGCAGAGGTGGGTGACACTGGGTGTGGCCAGGAGCCATAGGAGGGTGATGGGGAGGAGCAGAGCCCAGTGGTGGGGGATGAGGCTGGAGCCTTGTGGGCCTGGGGTGGGGGCGCGGGCCGTTGGATTTTATTCCCAGCACAATGCAAGCCCATTGAAGGGTTTAGCAACAGTCAATAGAAAAGAACACAAAAGGCCTATTGGAGGGCTCAGCACAGCCCTGTAAGCCCCACATTCAAGACCTCGCTAAGCACTCGCTGTATTGTCTCCACAGACTCTTTTCACAACAGTCTCTCAGCCCCGATTTTCTCAGTTCTTTTACTTCATGGCTCTCTTATGGCTCCCCAATGAACACGAACAAGGGAGCAAGAAGAAAAGACCCCATCCCCAGGGGCCCTCTGGTCTGTTGTTGTTGCAGGGAACACTGCACATCAGGGAGTGTTGGGGTTTCCACGCTGTGAGCAGCCCCTGTGGACAGAGGTGGAGGAAGGATGAGAAGACAAGCCAAAGACAAGAGCAGCAACTCTGCGAACCCCAGGTCCCAAGAGCCTTCGAGGTGTAGGGAAGGGAAAGCCCAGTGCAGGAAGAGGCGGAAACCAGGGAGTGAGAGAAGCGCCCTGGGCTTGTCCTGCAGTTGGGATTGAACAAGCTTGGGAACTGCAGCCAGATCCCAAATCAAGTCAATGGAGGCTGCAGGCCCAGGCCGTCCCGGAGAGGCTCCGTCCACAGAAGGCGGGATGGACCCCGGCTTCCACTTGGGGTTGGTGGAGGGAAAGCCTGGTAGGGGTGGAAGGCAGGGAAAAGTCTGGTCCTTTTTCCGCACAGCTTCCTGCCCTCTGCTCGGGATTGTTAACTGCCATGTTCCTTGTCTGGAGGCCTTGCTTCCTGTCCCCTGTCCCTCCCCCTTCTGAGGAAGCAGCAGCAGCCTTCTTTTGCCCTCGGAAGCCTGAAGGTCTTGTTGGCCTCCTGCAGTTGCACACCTGAGTGCTTCTCTGCCCCTCATCATCTTCTTACTCCTGCTCTCAACTTCAAGAATAGCACGTGCATTAACCTTTCCTCTTAGCCTTTTCCCACGGGTCCCGTCTCCTTCCTTCTCCCTAACTGTGGTTCCCCCAGTGGAAGCATATAATTAAACATAGGCAATAAACCAGGCACAGTGATGCACAAGCAGGACCTCTGGCCCATCACAATACCCAAAAGGCAGAAGCAGTTCTGATGTTCACTGATGAACAGATGCATCCACAGCTGTAGGCTACACACGAGTAGGACGTTTCCCAACCATGAGAAGGAATGACGCACCAGTGCTGGCTACGGTGGTAGGCAAACCTTGAAGGCAGTGCACTGAACAGAAGGAGCCATGATGGCAGGTGTTTGCCTCATACTGAACCTTTCCATAGACTGGACATTTGAACTTTAGGATATGTCAGACTTAAAGATTACACAGGAAGAATTCACTACTCTGGAAAGAGGAGGAAGCCGAAGCAGACAGAAGGACTTGCCTAAATGCATGCAACAAATCCAATCTTCGGAATGGAGGCTCAGAACCTGCAAAGCCACCTTTGTGAGTCTGGGGCAAATCCATCTTGGAGGCCCTGTTATGTGTTGGGAGGGTGCAGGGAGGTAAGAGGTACGGTATGCACAACCTCACCCTGGCAGAGAGGCCCGGCCATCAGGATTGCAGGACAGGAGGGGTGTTTCTGAGTGAAAGGGCTTCAGCAAATGAGATGGGAGGAAGACCTGGGTGGTTGTTCTGAGATCCCCACAGAGGGGCCACTACACCATATGTCATTCTACAAGATGAGGCAAACCTGGAATAGGGAGAGGTCAAGACTTGGGGAGAAATCTAGAGGAAATATGTAAATTCCTGTGCTTTGAGGTCTCTGTCTTCCATTGCCCATCTCACATGATACTCAGTGTGTCATTACTGCTAGCAGGGAAGAAAAGTGATGTGATTGGAAATGCCATAGGAATACAGGGGGCAAAGTTCCCTTTCAGGATGGAGACATTTCAGGAGAAGCTTTATAACACAGTCCACATTCCTCCCCAGTCTTTACTTTTCTCCTTCCCACCATACCTCCAACAGAGCCAAATGGCTATTTTTTAACTTTTTATTTTAAAATGATTACCAATTCTTAGGAAGTTACAAGAACAGCACAGAGAACTGCCTCGTGGATCCCTCACCTACCATCCTTAATTGTAGTATAGTATTAAAACCAGAAAACTAATGGGTCTGTTAGCCAGACCCTGACTTTGTTTGTTTCTCATCAGTTTTTTCGCACTCCTGTGTGTTGTGTTGTGTGTGTGCAGTTTGATGCAGTTTGATCTCTTGTATGGATTCACAAAACCACCACCACACAAGCTACAGAGCAATTTGTTCAACACAAAGAAACTCCCCTGTGCTGCTCTACTGGGCTGATCTCCCCACCCTTGATCCTGTCCTTTCATGTATACTTTATAAATGAAATAATATAATACAACCTTTTTGGAACTCACTTTTTTCACTAAGCATAATGTTCTTGTCATATGTGATGGACTGAATCATTTCCCATTCAAAATTCATATGCTGAAGTCCAAACCCTCAGTAACTCAACACATGAACCTATTTGGAAATAGAGTCATAGTAGAAATAAGTAGCCAAGATGAGGTCATTCTGGAGTAGACTTCAAGCCCCTACTTTAGAAAAAGGCATTCACAAAACAGATACCACAGAAAAGAGTATATACTGCCATGAACCAAGAAACTACCAGAATTTAGGAGAAAGGCCAGGATCAGACCCTTCACTCACTTCATCAGAGACAACATCTCCTGACACTTTGACCTCAACTCTCCAGCTTCCAGAACCCTGAGATGACCTTCTGCTTTGAGGCCACTTTAAGGTGCTTTGTCACAGCAGCACTGACAAACTAATACACTGCATGTCTCAAAAATGGGTTCCTATGTATTGTCGAGGTTTGATCCATTGTATAGATGATAGCTGAGGGTTTCTTTCAACTATTCACTCACTGAAGGACAATTAAATTGTTTCCAGTTTTAGGCTATCACAAATAAGACAGCTGTGAATATTCATGTACCAGTTAAATCAGAAAATAGGATTGTTTCCTTAAAAATGTCCAAAAGTTAAACTACTGGGAATTAAAGCAAGTCCATGCTTAGCTGATAAGAAATTGCAAATTTTTATCATATCACTAATTTCTATGAGTAGACTCACTTTAACCCCCGAAAAGTACTCTCTATTTTTAATGACAGTAATGGACACCTACAAGGAAGCGGGAGGACAGGATGGAGTCCCATCTAGAAAGCATGCAAACAGGATAGATATAGTTGGCAGTGACTTGTGTAGTTGACGGTGTAAAGACAAAATGGATCACCTCAAAAGAGCCCTAGCTTTCTGAGTGGAATAACAAATTCTGTCAACCTTGATTCAGTGCTTACTACATACAAGGAACCAGCCTGGATTCGGGAGAGAGCTCTCCTAGTTGATGAAACCTTGCTCCTCAAATCCAACACACAGACCCCAACACAGCAGATACACCAAAGAGACAAACACTGAGCTCTGGAGTAAACACAATGTCCTCTGCCCCTACTTTTTTTGAACTTTGTATATTATTGTTTGAAACATGAGGAGGCAGCTTGGAGACAGGGTTGAGATGAAAAACGAATTCTGGACAAACCAGAAAGTGCACGTCAAGCCTCAGAATCGCTTTTAGACATCTCAAGCTCCTGGAAACAGAGTATGACAGTTGGATTAGTCACAAAAACGAGACATGTTTTATTGGATTAATGGATTGTCTGCCTTGTTGAACCCACTCATGCAGGGGTGGGCCACCTCTCACACTCCCAAAGCTGTTTTCCGGGGAGCGCATTCACCAGCCGCCAATTCTCATTGTTAGCCTGTTGAGGGGCTTCTTCCTCTTCACTCTACCTAAGGAATTTGGGCTGGGCCCTGATTAAGGGCTCATGGGCAAGTCCTTGGCCTTCCCCACCTGAGAACTTCCTAGGCTCAGGAGAGAACCAGCTCAGCATTTAATTGATTGAATAAAATCCTTTTAAGTAATATGAGGAGACCTCACTGACACAACTATTTTCTCCCTTGACTCTTGTGAGTTTTAGCTTAGTCACAGGATGATGCCTGCCTTTCTAGCACTGAAGTTTTCTGCCTTTCTGCCTTCTGCAGCTACCTGAAAGATGCTCAACGTCACTACTTGTCAGAGAAATGCAAATTAAAATCCTGCAAGTCATCACTTCACTCATGTCAGGATGGTTATTATCTAAAAACGGAAGTCAATAGATGCTGGCAAAAATGTAGAGAAGTAGAGCCCTTGTGCACTGCTGAAGGGGAAATGATGCAAACACTATGGAAAACACTCTGGCACAGCCTCTAAAAACTGAAACTGCAACTGTTGTGATCTGCAGTCCCACTTCTGTGCATTTGTGGAAAGACTTGAAATCCAGCACCACTGTGCTGCATTCAGGCAGCCTTGACAAGAGGACGTTCGGTGATATGAGACAACATGGATGAGACTAGAAGACACTGCACTGTGTTAAAAAAAAAAAAAAAAAAAAAAGTCAGGGCCGGAGGGTTAGCTCAGTGGTTTCGGCGCCTGCCTCGCAAGCGCAAGGTCCTGAGTTTGATCCCAGGTAACCACATATAATGCTGGGCGTGGAGACACGCCCACCAACAATCAACACCGCATACCACAATGCCGGACGTGGTGGCTCACGCCTGTCATCCCAGCACTTGGGAGGCAGAGACAGGAGGATTGCTGAGTTTGCGGCGGCTTGCCTGGGCACCATAGTGAGCTCAGGGCCAGCCTGAACTACAAAGCGAAACCCTGTCTCAAAAGCAAAAAAAAAAAAGTCAGTCACAGAAAGACAAACACTGATGACTCCCCTTATATGAGGTATCAAAACAATCCAACACCTACAATACAATCGAAGAATGAAATGGTAGTTGCCAGAAGGAGGGGAAGATAGAGAATTACTGATGGGCACAAAGCTTTTGTGAGGCAAGACAAATGCATCCTAGAGGTTTGCAGTATAACATTGTGCCTATACTCAAAAGCAATGTATTGTACACTTACTAAGAGGGTGTATCTCATGTTGTGTTCCTACCACAATGATTTGTGGCCACAGATGGTCCTATTGGTGTGGAGATGGAGGCTGGCTATGGGTAACATGGAAGCCAACAGGGATCTTTGTGCAAAGTGATGATTGTTATCATCAGTTGAGGGTGAAAAGTCAAGAAAAGCAAATGTTTTTGCCAAATGTTCATTATTTCTGGGCCACCTATATCCATATCAAAGAGCCCGCTCTCCTATAGCTCCTGAAGGAGTAGTCCACAGCATCCTGGGACCATTCTTCCTGGCTGAGCCAGGGACTAACACATGACCCAAGTGATGTCGATCAAATATTCTCTCCTTGGTATTTGAACAAGGTGATGCTTGGCTACTGGTGTGTCAGTGAATAGTGTCAAGTCTGGGATCAGTACAGCAGCAGCCAAAGCCATGTGTGGCAACACAAAGTAGGCTGGGCCAGGAGAGTTCATGTGCAGGAAGGAGAGTGAGTTGAACACCCAGAGAGCTACAGAAATAGCCACCCAGAGGGCATCCCAGGTAGATGGTGACTCCATGTTTGCTGCCAGGGAGGCGGTGCATCCTACACCGGATCTCAGAAGCCGTCTCTGGGCGCCCATGAAAAGGCTTCTAGGTTTTCCTGGAACTAAATTGAATGCACTTCTACTTCCCTGTAATCTGCCTCCCCTGGGCCCAAATCATTATCACAACAAGGCAAATGGACTCCTAGCCCAGTGCTCCTTCTGTGCCATCTCAACACATCATTTTCCTATATCTTCACAACGTCTAGCAAGGACTCAGCTCTGGTGAAAATCTCCTAATGGAGATGGTCACTTGATCCCTGCAAACAAACCAAAGACACCTGGTGAAGATGGGGCCACAGCCAGCTCAAGGAGCAGAGGAGCCTTTGTCTGTGGCCTGGCAGAGCTTCCTGTTCTGGGCAGGGACTCACATTGCAAATCCTGACATCAGGTGGTTCCCAGAAAAGAGCGAGACTCCAGCCACGGGTGGCCAAGTTCCACCTATTATTTCCTTGCTAGGAAACAAATAATTTCGCAAGCAAAATCACCTGGGCACTTCCCCCTGTGAGTGAAAAAGCTGGGTCCCCTTCATTCTGTGGCTCACGTGGGGACCATGCACTTAACTTTGACACTGGATCATTGTTTAGCTGCCTGTTTATCCGGGACCCTCAAGAGAAGATAAACTTCCTCAGAAACAATAGCAGAAATAAAAGCTGTATCACCAAGCCTTTCACATACATTCTCTTTAGCCTCTAAATGAGGCAAAATGGCTCTGTTTTACAGATAATTAAACTGAGGCTCAGACAGTTATTAAATATTTTCAGTGGAGTCATGTGGCTGGTACATGATGGTGTTGGGAGACTATCCCGCTCTGCCAACTAGCAGAACCTGCCACACAGTAAGTCCCTCTCCTGTGCACTGGTTCCTTTGTCTAAATTCCTTCACTTATTCTTCACAATCCTGCAGTGACAATTCTAACTCATGGGTAAGGGCGCTGAAACACAAAACACCCAAGTAATTTACCCAAACGATTGGTAGAGATGAGATTTGAACCCAGTTCCTCAAATCTCAAACCAAAAGCTGACTGTGGAATGAAGCCACCACTAGGATCACACAATAACAGACCAGCAACACGATGGTCAGTGTCCATTTTCCACCCACTTGAACTCAAAGGCAGCCAGCATCTGGTCATGGGCGTCCTGGACAGCAGACTGGAACTGCACACAGGAGGGTTCCCAGGACCCGTTGCTAGAGAGGCAAGGAGTAAAGCAGGACAGGCCACGGGGAGAACTTTAGCTGAATGTGGTCACGACAAAATCTCTGCTGGTCTCACAGGGAGCTGCAGGACCCCTGATGTTGTTCTGAAAACGGGCAGGGGACCATGGCTGTGTACCTGCATCGGCCATCACTGCATGTGGGATGCCCCAAGGACACTCCTTTGGCTGACGGCAGTGCTAGGCTGGGAGCCTCCAGCAGGAGCTAAATAAAGGAACACCTGGGGCCTCAGGAGGGCCTGGGCTGGGGTACACCATGGTGTCCATGTAGCAGCCTTCGGACAGAGCATGGCATAAGCACACACAAGTGCACACTCACTCACACTCACACACTCCCAGCCCTGCCCTACTCAAGGATCTCCAGCCCACCAGATCCCCTGCCAGCCAGAACTCTACAGGAAGGAGACCTGCCTGGTATTGGAAGTCTCACAGAGTTGAAAGCAACTGACTACTTACTATCTCTGTTAGAAAAGCCTAGAGGAGGAAGCAGTTCTGCCTTCTGACTCAGAGAAGTAACATAAAGTGCCCCAGTGGCCTCCATGCCTCTTATATCTCCATTTGCATGAAACTCCCTTTTTTTCCTCTCTCCTATCAGTTCCCATTGGACAATATCCAGCCACAGAACCAGACAGCTCAGCCTTCTGGTCCTCAACAAAAGGCGTTATACAAGTTGTAGAAGTGGTTCTTCTCTACCAAAAACAAGAATTTAAAGGAAAGCACTCTTAGATATCCTCTGAAACAGAGAGACAAGGAGAGAGAGAGACAGAGAGAGAGAGGGAGTGAATTCCCCAGAGCTCTTGCTGTTCTAAGAGCTAAAGCAGGACTACAGTACAGCTTGAGTCCCCACTCTTGCAATGGCTTTGGCTGGCCTCAGCACCATTATGGTGGATTATGTTGTTACTTAACTTCCTAATAGAAGGTTGTCTAATTCACCCAATTGTATATAGATTCTTTTTAAAAATCCATTTCCTCTCATAAACAAGAACATAATTTTAACCACTGAACCACTCAAAATCTTAACCCAAGCCACCATATTTGCATTTTTTCCCAACATTTTTCATTGCTTTAATTGGACAATTTTGAGCACTGAGCTGGCCACTGGCTATGCTGGGTGATTTTACTCCACAGCCATACTTTCTCTTCTCCCATTTCAAGAGTAAAGGAATGTTAACAACCCCAGGCCACCTCCAAAGTTAAAAGGATGTTATGAGATTTGGAGCTCAGACTGCTGAGTCAGAAGATGACACAAAGCAAGAGTAGAAGCCCCTCCTCCATTTCTAATTTTTAGCATGTCAAAGAATGGCTGCAAATACTGAGGCTCTTACACTTCCATAGTGCTTTCTTAATGGAGTCTTGGGAGCTTTCTAGAAGCTCTTAGAAACTTAGAGAAAGAAGACAGTAGAAAAATCAGTAACAGGCTCAGGATGCAGCTCAGTTGCAGAGCAGTTGCCTAGCATATGGGAAGCCCTAAATTTAATCCCAGAACTGTAAGAGAGAGACAGAGAGACAAGAACAGAAGAACGGAAGGAAGGATGGGAGACATGCATAAGAGATCTACTAAAAATATCCCTCAGGTATCTGCCAAATTGTATCTTCTCCCAACTGTCTCCTTTATTTAAATACTTCATTTAAAAAAAAGAAGCAACTGTGACCCAACATGTATAGGTCCAACTTGATCCATTTCCCTACTGACCATGATCATAAATTCGTACAAGCACATTTATTGTAAGAGGTACAGGTGAAACATTCCCAATCTAATACTTTTAACTTTCCTAAAGAACTCCAAATTTATTCACATTTTCCTATGTTTTGTTTTTGTTGTTTGTTTGACTGGTTCTGGTTGCACTGATATCATTACTTTGGTTGCTATTATTTTTACTATTCGTAGTCCTTGAAGAATCTTCTCCAGGGCAAGATCTCCCAAGCCTTGAACACGAGGATAGCTTTGTGCCTGACTTGCAGCCATTATACCACTCAAGATCAAAGAGGCGCAGTGGGATTAATAGGACAGAATCGCTGTTTCTTTGTTAAAATTTCTGGATGTTAACCATCTCTGACCGTGTGTCAACTCTTTCCAACTTCATTCATCAATAGACTCTCTTGAAACCTCATGGATTCCCTGGCCTATAATCTTCTTTTGTTTCTGTAATGAGATGAAGGGAAATAACTTCCACTGAAATAAGTTCCAATTAATTATGCCTCTGAGTAAATCTTTTGGATCATGATAAGTGCCTCACAGTCAGATTCCCCAGGTCTCCTGGAATATGTGTGTGTGAACACACGCTTTTGTTTCTTGTTTCTCTTTGGGAAGTAAGAGAAGTCAGGCAACATTTAAAAACTCAATGATTGATTGCAATTAAGTATGTTGGAGGATGATCCATGATTTGGAAGATGAGACTGATATGCCTTCATGCCTTCTGGAAACATCCTTTTGCCAGAAGGAACTGGGCTCATATATCTCCTGTTGCATTTCAATGCTCCATATAAATGATCAGAAATTGTTTCCAAATAGACTTCAGGTGGTCAGTGTGGGAGCTGGGTAGAGGCCAGGAAACAGAGTAACTACATTAAGACAGAAATTTTTGATTAAAGCAAATAAATTTTTATTTAAGTTTGGATTTTTGCAAGGGAGAGGCTAACGATTATTTTACAGATTTTTTTTTTTTTTTTGAGACAGGGTCTCGCTTTCTGGTTCAGGCTGGCCCTGAGCTCACTATATGTACCGCAGGCAAGCCTGGAACTCAGCAATCTTCCTGTCTCTGCCTCCCAAAGTGCTGGGATTACAGGCGTGAGCCACCACGCCCGGCACTGTGTTATGTGGTTTTGATGGCTGGTGGGCGTGAGTCAGCACACCCAGCATTGAATGTGGTTACCAGGGATCAAACTTAGGACTTTGCACTTGCGAGGCAGGCACCAGAACCACTGAGCTAAATCTCCGGCCCTTTACAGATATTTTGATGGCTGTAGAAAGAAGTCTCCTACTTATAAACTGTAGCATTATTGGCCATCAAGGAATGATGTGAAATTTATAGATATTTCATGTACAGATTACATATATGTAATGCACAGAGGGAAAGGAGGGGAGAAGTGTTTGGATTTGACCGGTTGAGGGTTAATTCTCAACCAAAGGGAGGTCAGAATAGAAAGACAAGAACTTGGTGGAATATCATCATTTCAAAGAAAAGTCAAAAGGAAGAGATGCTGGAAGAGGTAACTGAGACATATCAGCCATACTTTACTGAGCGCTTAGTACATGTTGGGCAGAGAGCTAAGAACTTCAATCTGTCTTTATGGTACAGGCTGTTAAGCACTAAGCTGGATGGCAAACTAAGGGAAAGCTGCAGAGACATGTAGAAGACAGTTGAGGACAGAAGAGGCCAAACTTTCAACAATGGGGAAATGATCTTTTGTTTAAGATGTGCAAGAAAGTAGGGAGCTAAAGACTAAAACTTTAGCATTGAATCTGATAACTATGAGGTCACCCCAGGAGAGTCCCTAGTGACATCACAGGTGTGTTTGTTTTTTTCTTTTTCCCAGATTTAGCACAAGTTCAGGCAGTAAGTTCAGTAAGATCCTGTTTAGGAGAAGCATCACTGTAGAACAGCAGAGACAGTAAAAAGTTAGATAGTAAATACTTTAAGTGCTATGAGTTATCTAGTTCCCATTGTTACTTCTCAACTCTGCCACTGCAGAGCAAGGGGCAACAGGCTGATTGACCCACAGATTGTAGTTTGCCAAACACTTGTCTAAAATAGTATGTGGCAGATAGCAAATATTCTTTGGCTAAAATCTAGCTGTATGATTAACTTTTGACTCAGTGATTTGACTTCTAAGATTTTATCTTCAATAAATAATCAAGGCTATTCTCAAAGCTTTGCTAGGTGGATATGCATTGTTGTGTTGTTCGTAAAAGGGATGAGTGGAAGCCACCAAGATAAATAATGGTTAAGTAAATAATGTTATGTCCACTTAATGTAAAATAACATAGAAGAATATTTAGTGATAATAGCACATATTTCCTATATGTTGTTAAGTATACAAAATCGGTTACAAAACGTTTTTATTGAATATGTATATTATATAATGTACAGTAATACCTTGGCTTTCAAGCATAATTCATTCCAGAAACATGCTTGTAATCTAAAGCACTTGTACATCAAAGTGAATTTCCCCAAAAGAAATAATGGAAACTCAGGTGATTTGTTTCCCAATCCAAAAATGTTCATAGAAAAAAGATTACAATACTATAATACAAAATAATAAAGAAAATACAAAAATAAACAAATTTAATCCACACTTACCTTTGAAAGCTTCATGGTAGACATGAGGGAGACAAGAGAGAGGTGGGCTATTGTGTAGGACAACTTTCATTATCACTAATGGAATCACTGCTTTTATCGGCTCCACAGAATCTTTTCCTTTTTGTGCAACTTTAGCAAGGAACCGTCCAATGGCACTTGCTTTTGCCTCCTTTTGAGGATTTCACAGAAGTGTGACACTGCATTGTTATTAAACAGATTCATCACTCATGCTGCTACAGCCTTTTCTGGTGATGCTTTTCTACAAAATGTTGCACTATTTCTCACATTTCACACATCTCCTTAATTTCACTTGATATGAGATATTCCTCTACCTTTTTCTCATCCTCTTCTATAGACAAGATCTCCTCTATAGCCTCTTGTAGTAGATAGATGATCACCCACAATCCTGCAGAGAGAGAGAGAGAGAACCACTGGCTCAGTTGTGATTGTGCGATGTTCACCATCACACATTACTTGTATTGCAAAACATTGGTCATTTATCAGGTTAAAGTTTATTTAAAATGTTTGCTCATCTTGCAGAATACTTATAGAACGAGTTAGTCACAGCCCAAGGTTTTACTGCCTATATTCGTACCTATACACAAAGTCAATGAGAGCAGACTAAAGGACAAATACCAAAATAATATTAGTTGTATGGATCTTGAGTAATGTGAAATTTTTGTTACACTTTTCCATATTTTCTAAACTCAACAAATAACTATTCTTTTTATACTAAAAACTCTAAAAGTCATCTCTAGACAATGTATTTCCAGTTATTTCATGCATAAGCCCCATCACACCCTGAAAACTTTCCAAGAGATCCTTAGACTCTCAGTACTGTACAAAATTGGGAAAGTGACAAGATTCGATATGAATGCCATTATCACATATCAGGTGCCTTCCTTGGGTCTTGCTGAGATGCCCAAGAACTAAGATACTGCTGTTACTGGGTAGCTTATGATATATGGGAGAGGAAATCTGTGTACAGAAATAGTCGCTGTGCAGATCAGTCTAACAGAGTCCCTCAGAAGAGCCGTACAATGTCATAAGGGGATGAGGTTGGGGCCGGGTGAGAACTGGAATAACTCAAGATTAATATCACTCTCACTATATGTCAAGAAACATACCTCATTTATTCTTTCTGACAACCCCTTAAATATGCTTTTATTCCTGGGGCTTTAACAAGAGGAAGTGGGGGCCCGGATGGCCACAGGACAGGCAGCAGTGCAGGTGAGGAAGACCTCCTTCTCCTGTCCCAGGCTGCTCTAGAGCTCTCTCATTTTTTTTTTTTTTTTTTGAGACAGGGTCTTGCTTTGGAGTTCAGGCTGGCCCTGGGATCACTATGGAGCCCAGGCAAGCCTCGAACTCAGCAGTCCTCCTGTCTCTGCCTCCCGAGTGCTGGGATGACAGGTGTGAGCCACCACGCCCGGCACTAGAGCTCTCGTTTTTCTCCTCCACACCAGTGTCTCACGTAGTTAAGACAGACCACTTCCTTCTTGAAAGCATGACATGATTCAAGATTTCTGAAAAGCGATGTCAAACTCCCTCTAACACATTGAAACCTCCGCTAAATCGTGCAGCAAGACGCTTAGAGAGCATTTTCCACCCACCCTTGACAACTGAGCCATTTTTCTCACTTAGCATCTGCTTGTTTTCCTGTAGCCGGGCCTCTCTGCCGACCCCAGCCTTCATTCTGAGTGGAAGAGGCCAAAGCAGTGGAACAGAGGAAAGTTGGTGGGCCCTGAAGGACAAGGAAGACTTGGACCGGTGTGGGTGTGGGGACGGGTCTTAGCGTCCTTTGCAGGAAGGCAGTGAGCCACCACAGCGCCACCTAGAATGGCCCAGCCAGATTGCGACACCCCCTAAAGGAAGCCCCTGTCACCGGATTCAAGTGCCAGTTGTGCGGACTCATGCGTGTGCTTCTCCCTGAGGCTGCACTGATGCTGAGTCATGGGTGGCCATGAAAAGAGCACAAGTGACAGTCACACTGGGGACAAGTTAATTTCCCCAGTGGGGACTAGAGCCACGTGGGCCAAGCAAGCACATGATTTGCCTAATTTTCCCTCAAGGGACGTGTCTTTCCTCCTCAAGAGAACCGCTGAGGGGTTCCCCTCTCACTGTACACAGCCATGGACAGTGTCTTCCCCTGATCTCACCACAGCACTGGCCTTTGGACACTCGTTTAAGTTACGCTGCTGACAGCTCCACCACGTCCGTGCGGGCTTGGTCCACTTGACAGGCAGCATCTCCTCTGCAGACCGAAGCCTTCTGAGCACCTGAGCAAAGGGTAGTGGAGAGGGCCACAAGCTGGCAGGCTGCCCTCCAGGAATTCTCCAGAGCACCGATATGGGGTGCTGGGACCAGAGTGCCCACTGGGCGGGATCAGGAGAGGAACACAGCCTCTCCCGGGCCCAGAACCTCAGCCATAAAATGGAGAAGCATGAAGCAAGGTGACTATGAGGGGTGTAGAACCAAGCTGGGACCACGACAGGCCTGACGAGGGCCGCAGTAGTGGTGAAGGATTGATTCAGGGGCAACTGTACCCTATGGCATTTCTGGGACTAGGGAGAGACCAAACACACACGAAGCCCCCAGGATGGGCGTGTCAAAACAGGAGCAGGATGGAGAAGGAGGAGGAAGGAGCAGTGGGAGCAGTGGGAGCAGTGGGCCCAGGACCAGCTGAGAGACTGAAGGGAGGCTAAGCCGTCCCCCGAGACCAGTCTCAGCTATATCCACAAGGGTAGGAAAACAGGGTGAGACCACTGTGACAGGGACAGAAAACCAGGTGCAGAAGTTCTGCTCAGTGTCACAGGAGGCAGAGAGCCCTCAGAGCACCTGGGCTCAGATGCAGGAGATGAAAGCTGTGACGGACAGCAGTGCTTCGGGACACGTGCTCCCGTGTAGGTCACGTGGGGCACAGGAGGCAGCACCGCTTGGGATGAGCGCAGCCAGGGGCCCAAACCACAGTGCGTCTCACCGGGAAACAGCAGAGGTGTTTCTCTAGGGAGCATCAGGCACTGACAGACGCAACCTGAGTGTCCCGCACCGGGCCCAGATTGCGGCCTGTTTCCAGCCCTTCCTTCCCAGGCCACAGGGGCCCCCCGGTGGGGATTGGGGAACCAGGCTGACCATATGCACGGGGATTTAATTTTTACAAAATTGGATGAATGTATTGCTTATGTTATGAAAAATTAATTTCAAACAACAACAACGAAGAAATCAAACTTCACAGGTTTCTAAAGGAGAATTCCTCATAGGGATTTCTTTTTGATTTTATGCAGAAGTTTTTGAAGATGAGCCAAACGAAACGCCAGCAATTCAGGAAGAATTTCTTTCTGCTGGCACACACTTCCTCACCGGCCTGGCTTTAGAAGAGAGACACCTTTATTGAACGTTTGCTGCAAGTTGGCAAAACAACTGGCAAAGCCGATGGCCGCATCTGTTAGCTCGGGATCGATCAGCTGATTGAGCCTTAGTCCTCCCAAACTGCCCCTTCGGGATCAACCCTCCCTTTACGAAAGTGTACTCAAGGTCGGCGGTGGAGCTGAGCAGTGGAGCATCTGGCTGGCACGCACAAGCCTAGTTCAGTTCCGAGTACTGCAAGAAAGAGAAGAAAAGAAAGAAACTGAACTCCTTCTGTGGATGCTGCCAAGCTGCAAAGCCAGAGCGGCACGCTTTCCACCAGAGATGAAGTTTCACGGTCCTATAGTCCTTGGCATCTGATGGAGGGAGGGGTGCTCCCGAGCCAGAGCCTCCAAAACAAGTCAGAGCCCCATTTTACACGCTTCCCCTCACACCTCGTCAAAGGTCCCCCCTGTCCCCTATCATCGTTGGGAGAAAAAAGACAGAAGGTTGTGCTGGCTGGGCAGCGATCAGCATCTCGAAGGTGCTGAGGGAGAGGAAAATATGCAGCATTAATATTTAATGCCCCCTTTCCATTTTCCCCTAATAAGCCCAGCACTACGGCAGGCAGAGCTGATTTATTTTGTCAGCAGTGGAAATATTTCAAGTGTGATGCATGTCACTGGGTCACAAGGAGCCCATCACACAAAAACACACACTGCGGAAGCATCCAAGGGAAGGATCCTCTGGACTTGATCTCAGAGATTTGGGGCTTTAGGGTATCTTGCAAACTGCATTTCAGTAAGAGATGGTCAGATGCAAGGGAGGTCAGCAGGGCAGGCAAGGAGCCCCCGGTCGAGATGAGGCCCTGTGGCCCGGCCTAGAGAGGAAAGGCTTTAGAGTCATGGGCCAAAGCTCATGTGTGCCCCACCCTATGCCCCTCAGCCCTGGTCTGTTTCCTTGGTACGGATGACTTCCTCCTGCAAACTCATCTCGGGGTCTCTTGGGCTCCCAGAGTTTGGCCTTGTTAGCAGGATGGGCTAGAAGAGTCAGGGGGTAAAGACCTCCAGGTAAAGCCCTGAATCAGGGCCAGATGAAGCTGGTTGACCCAGCTTCTTTGCTCCTCTCAGTTGAGCTTTAGACTGATCCCCAGAGATTTCCAATGGACCTGAACCCCTGGGACCTGAAGGCCCGTCCTGCTCATTAGCCTCCTGCTGCTCTCACCTTCCCTCCTTCACCAGTTCCACCTGAGTCACCCAAATAAGATTGTCCTTGATGTACTGAGAGGCTTCTGGGCAAACATCTCCCTCCCTGACTTTCTTTCTTGTGTGCAAAATAGCGACAGCAGCACCACCCTGCTGCTAGTTTTGAGAGCCAGGGTGATGTCTACATTACAAGAGTTCAGTAATGCAAGACTCACTCATGTGGGTTTCTCATAAGTCAGGCACTAAGCCCTATAAAATAAGAAGTCTTTGCTCTATTCCTATAGGAATATTAATTTAGTCCCACCCTAGTAATTAAAGAACTCAGGATGAGATCATCTTGGATCAACCAGTGGGCTATAAATTCAATGACGTGTGTCCTTATAGAAGGGAGAAAAATAGAGACAGAGCAGAAGAAATGGGAAAAGGTCATGTGGAGATAGATGCTAAGGCCAGGGTGACGCCAACACAAGCCAAGCAACAGCTGGAGCCACCAGCAGCTGCAGAAGACAAGGGGAGATCTTCCCTTAGTGTTTTTGCCAAGAACATGGTTCCACCAATATCTGGATTTCAGACTTCCAGTCTTTGGAGCAGTGACTGGATAAACTCTGCTCTTCCAAAGCACCCCAGCTCTAGTTTCCATGACACCAGATAAGGGGCACAAGTGATACCTGTCTCTCTAGCACACAGCCCAAACTCAATTACATGGTCCTGGATGAGGGGTGGGCCAGGGAAGCCCAGCAGGCCATGCAACAGGAAAGGACGTGTAACTGAGCCCAAATAGTCTGTCAGCCAAGACACTAAACAGCCAGAATAAGCTAAAATCTCACTCCAGGATGAGTAGTTGTAAGCAGGTCAATGCACATTCCTCCCACCTCTGGTCACTGAGGTCCTCACTGGGCCCCTCTTTCCTCCACAGCAACAGTACTTTAGAATTGCTATGAGTTGGCTTTTGAAAAAAGCCAGTGTTGCTTTCGATCCTCAGTAATTCTGACTTAATTGGTCTCTGGTGGAGCTCAGGCTTCAGAACTTCTTAAAAGCCCCTGGGACGATTCCAAAGTACAGCTTGGGTTGAGACCAACTATCCTAAGTTGTCTTACATGTGATGTCTGCTGGTACGTGTCTTAAGTCACTTCTTGCTGAGAAAGAATACTCAACACCTATAAATTAAGGGAGGGACTGTTTATATCAGCTCATGTATTGTAGAGGTTAGAGTCCATAGTTAGCTGTCTGTAAGGCAAAGTGGCATGGAAGAGAGGCATCACAGGGTAGAAACAGTCCATGGCAAACAGGCAGGAGACAGCAGCAAAGCAAGCAGAAACAGCAGCAGCAGCAGCAGCAGCAGTAGAAGCTCCAAAGTAATAAAGCAGCTTCTTTCAGTCCTTTCATATTCCACCCACACTCAGAATTGAGCAGCCTTACTCCCAGTATCACACCTTTGATCATCACACATCCTAATCCAGCCACCTTTGACACTCCCCACCTATGACCACATGAGATTTTTGGGTGACATCTAGATACCAACTACAACAGTGTGTTTTATTTTATTTTTTTTCTTTACTTTTCTTCATCCCCTACCCCACCCCCTGTTTATATACAGTACTGGAGATTGACTCCACGGCCTTTTAACTGAGCTACATTCCCACCTCTGTTTGTTTGTTTGTTTGTTTGTTTTCCTTGAGATAGTTTTCACTAAGTTACCCAGGCTGGAGTCAAACTCACCATCCTGCATCATCCTTCCTGTAAGTGCTGGGATTGCAGGTGTGCACCATCTCAAACACCAAGTATTTTTCCAGAAAGAACTTTCTGGTAGGTTACTTAATTTGATTTTTAAAATAACCCTAAGAGTGGGGATGAGTTGACATCATTGCCCTCATTTCTTTAGAGGAGGAAACCAAGTCACTGGGTATTCAAATGGCAGATGCTCACATTACCCAATTATGCAGACCACAGCCAGGACACCAGCATTGGTCTATCATCTCCAGTCTGGTGTCCCCAAGGAGGAACTCTCTCCCTAACAAGACAAGTGGCTAAGAAAATGTATCACCCTTTCTTAAGAAGGCTTTAGTAAGCACTGAACTCACCAGAAAAATCATTGTGTTCTTTTATCTCCATATTCCTGACATCTAAAGAGAGGTTTGTCACACCTGACCTGAGCCAACTCTTTGCCTCTGAGACCACTGTATCCATCGAACACTTGACATGCTGCTGCAGTCTTTGCAAGAGCTTGCAAAGGTCCTCAAATACTAAAACATCCTTGGTTCTAAAATACTAAAAATGCAAAGTAAAAGCTTTATTAATAAATACGAATGTCATTACTTATTGAACTTGGTATACATTAACATTTTACAGTATTTGAATGCAATTTGTAAGTTAGATTTTCTTGGTTTGCCATGTACTATGAGCTGCAAAACCTGAGGAAACCATAGCTAATCACAAAATAAAGAGTTACTTGGAGCCCTATAATTTCAAAAGCAAAATCATAAAAGTTCTTTGAAGATTTTATAGCAAAAAAATAAATTTTACTATAATGTGGGTGCCTTTAAAATTTTTGATTTGATGTGAGATAGGCCGATCAAAATTAGAAAATGCCCAGGGCTATGGAAGAACCCCAAATGGCCCAAAAGGCATGTGCTTATCACTATCACTCCACCCACCCTGCCCATGCCTGCTGGGAACAGGACCAGGGTGGCCATGCCCACCAGCCCTGCCTTCCTGAACTCTGTGTGGCACTCGGGGGGCCACCCCAGCTCTTGATTGAGCAACCGAGAGAGTATGGGCAAAACTAAAGACTTCTTCAGCTCTTCACCGTAATTAATTGAAGGAAATCTCTATTGGGCATTGATTTTTTTCTCTCTTTTTTTTTTTGAACATGCTAAGTTCTTAAAATCTTTTTAATATGAAGCAATCTTTAATTTATTCTGCTCATTGGCTCCTCACACTTTGCTGAACAACTTTCCTACACGTTCCCCGTGTAACTCCCTGCCTACACTTGACTGGACAAATTAGTCTTTTGGCCAGAATTGGGAGTTCTCTGACAGTGTTCACTTTCTTCTTTTCTTTGGAGACAAATCTCTTCTCTCTTCCTGTTTTTTCTGTCTCTTTCTCTTCTTCTAGCAGTTCCTATCATGCTTACCCTCTAAAATAGATAGAGTAGTAGACACCAGGAATATAGAACTAAAAAATACCTCCATGAAATGATGAAGTCTTCTTGGGGAGAGAAGATGAGAAGAGTGGGTGTGTCAACAAGTATAATATCAGAATTCAAAGTCATGTATATATTCAAGCCAAATCATAGGTTTCTACAAATAAAAAGAAAAAATCAGATCTCTACTTGAAGAAGTCTTCAAAACCATCCTTAAACCCATCTTCCCTTGATGACTACTAGAGTTGAAAACTCTTTCCTTATGTTTACTGACCTTTTGTGTGTACCAGGGATGTGGTGTCATTTTGATTTCCTGTTTTTCAGAGCTGATGGCTGGTGTGGGGAGAAACTGAGGAGAGTACCCAAGAAATGCTACCCTCTGAAATACTTGTGTGAGGATCCTGGTCTTTTCTTAGGTTAGGGTGAGACTATGATTTTAGGATCCTGTATATCAATCCACTTAAATTCCTCCAACTACTTGAACTGAGGAAATATTTGTCTTTCTACAATGTACTGGCATCAGAGAAAATGAGATAATTCACCAACTTTTCCTCTTTCTCCCTCAGCTTCCAGAAAGCTCAGAGATAAATTCCGTGCCTCTTAATTAGCAGGGATTATCTCATCCTTAGTCTCTGAGGGAAGGTATCAGTCATGATCAAAGCAGCTGATCTTTGAATCGCTGGTATGGACCAGCCCACTGATTATTTTTTAGGGGGAAAACATTTTTGGGAAATCTAATGACTGAACTAAGAGGTCCAAGAGGTCAGAGACTATATCTGTCTTATTTATAGAGTAAAACTATAAAATAGGGAAGTTTAGCTAAAGGATTAGTACTCAACAAATATTAGTTGTATGATGCCTGGGGTATAGCTCAGTGGTGCTTACCTTAGCATGCATGAGGCCCTAAGTTTAGTCTGCTATATCAAGGAAAAAATGCCACATGAGTACATTAATAAATGAATGAGACAAAAATGAAGGTACATCAATTATTTTAATGTATATTTACCTAAAGTTTCTTCTTACCCCTGGTCATTGTACACTCCACCACCCAGTAACACCAGATATATCTTTCTCAGCAGGCTGATGACGTCATGTCACTCTCCTCCTCTGCTACCTTTAGGTCTTGCTTAAAAATCTGTCCAAGTTTCTCTTTTGCCTTTACAATTGAGGTTCCGAGTACCCATTATTTGTGGGTCCATCCCATATTCCTGCCCTTAGTTAACTGACTCTTTGGAAGTGTACACATTCTGTCTCCCCTAATTTAAGGTGACTGTCCTTTGGTGGGCCTGTAACTCAAGAATGGTCAGCCATCAGGACTCCTTTGGGAGACTATGTGTAGACACCGAAGGACACATGGTTCCCATCAAGCTGACTCAAGCAAACAACATGCACATCTGTAGTTTCTGTCCAACAGGAGAAATGCCAGGGGATAAGTCTAGCACAGAGAATGCAGAGCCTTTGGACTTTCATCTAGCCATCCCTGAACCTATCCCAGTCTGTCAGCTATTTCTTTTCTTGCTAGAACTAGCAAGAGTTGGGCAGCTGATTCTGCATCTTCAGGAGTCCTCACTAAGGAAATCATCAGTTGATTTCTAATTCACCTCTCTGATCTTCAAAAAGATCCCAACAAGTCCTTGTCCTGGATGAGACCTCAGGTTCATCTTTAGTGCCTTTGCTTTCTCAGCTTTCAGGTGAGGGATCTTTCTCCTGTGTTCTTAAAAATTTCCACTGAGGGCCGGAGGGTTAGCTCAGTGGTTCCGGCGCCTGCCTCA
>PVIC010008197.1:27225-48935 GCA_004025085.1 Thryonomys swinderianus
AAAAAAAAAAAAAAAAAAAAAATTTCCACTGACCACATATTCACAAAAAATGTCCAGAATGTTAATGTAACTCCTACTCTTCGTTATGAAAAATACTGAAAATCTGATAGAAAACCTGCCAAAACCTTTGAACAAGTACTTAGATATACACACAAAAGGCCAATAAACATAAAGTTTTCAACTCTAGCAGTCATCAAGGAAATACAAAGAAATTCATAACTAAATACCATACATTCCTGTTAGAATAGACAAATGAAAAAGAGCGTTTCACCTTATTCACAGACCAGCATGTGACCCTACAACAGATTTCTCACCTTGAACTTGCCGCTGGATCAGAAATTTCCCATCAATCCCCTGTTCACAAAGATAAGTCTCCTAATGACACACTCAGATGTCACATCATTGTCAGAGTGCCAGGGCTGTTTCTAAAATATTCAGCCTCATACTCTGCATTTATCCCACTGAAGGATGCTAACAGCCCATGGTTGGCACGAGCCTGGGGACGATACTTTGAGTAACAATGTCTCCAACAATTGCCACCACAATTTAATTCTTTAGAGCAGGAAAATTTGGTTAGCAGATTCCTTTGCAGCATGAAACGTTAGCCAGGTTTAATTTACAGGGCAGGCCTGCACGCAAACTAAAATGTGTCCTACTTTAAATCAACAAATAGAGAAAAGATCCATGATTGAAAAATTCTTGAGACAATTCCAAGATGATGGCTATGAATTACAAAAGTGTGAAAGAGAACAGCAGTCCACCTGAAGATAACTTTGTACACTTCTGGAAATAGGAGGTGATGTCCAGAAATAATAGCCTGAGGGGAAGTTGGCTAGGAAGAGGTCAGCTCTCGCATGAGTCTTTTCCCATGAATCCAAATATCTGCAAACAGCAAAACCAGTCCCTAGAGAACATACTTGGAAAGGGTGTTTCCCTGCCCCAAGGGGCTTGGCGAAGAATCATTCTGTGCTGAGGTCACAAAGACGGTTCTAAAAATCCAGGGGTGCAGGCCTTACAGGTGTGTGTGTTTCCAATTCCCATTTTCCTCTTTGGATTTCCCTCCCCCTGCTGCTTTCTTTAACTCAATAATTCTAGATCCCCACTTCCTAATAAGATCCCCTGGACAATTTCAACAAGCACTGGTGCCTGCGTTCTATGCCCTGTCTGTGGTGGAGCCCAAGTAGTTGTATTTTTTAAAAGGACTCACTTACTTGTTCTCTGGGCAATTAACTGTCAACCTATCAGCTACCAACATTTTCTGGACCCCTAATACATGCAGAGACGTGATGGAAACTTGGTAGGAAGCCAGGTCCTCCAGAGCAGAGAAGGCACAGTGTCCAGACTCTGGATTGGCAGCAGCAGCACTACTAGAAACTTATTAGAAATGCAAATTCTCAGGCCTTCCTGGAGCTGAGTCAGAAACTCCGGTAGTTGAGCCCAGCAATTAGCAGGAAGCAAATTTGTAGACAGAAAGCAGGTGCCCAGGAACTGGGAGGGTGAGCGCTGAGGGCAAGGTAGGGAGTCTGCACTTAATGTGTGTGGAGTTTCAACGTGCACAATAAAAAACTTTTTCTGGGTGGACAGTGGAGATAGCAACATGGTGCAGATGTGCTAATGCCACTGAAGTGCACCACACTGAACAATGGTTAAAATAATGAGTTCTATGTTCCATAGATCTTACTTCATTTTGAAAAGCTGACAGGTGATTCTGACTAATATGTACTGAAGTTTGGAGCTCACTGTTCTGGATCCTGAGGGCTGACCACTCATTCATTCACCTTATCCTTAAGTTGTCATCATTCACCATGCTTTACAAGCTAAGTGCCCTCCACATACCTGAAGTTGTGCTGGGTCCCCATAAACATCATTCCCAATCCTTGGGGTATAGAGTCCCATGTCCAGACAGACATTAAGCAGATGATTTCACAACTCATTTAATTATAATTTATAGTATCCTCTAAAGATGGCATAAAGGAGATAATGTTGTGAGCACATGAAACACCATTTGGGAAGTTAATAAAAAAAAGAAGTCTTCTGACCGAAGCTAAGACATGAAAGATCCAGAGTCATCCCAATGGGGGGAAAGGTGTGGGCTGACATCTGGCACAGGTCCCGAGGAAGAAGGAACCTGGTGTGTGTAAGACAGCACAGAGGACAAGTGTGAGTGAAGAAAAGTGCTCAGTGGTGGTAGGAGGAGTCTGAATGGAAACCCTGAGACCACATCAGGGATTTCAAACTTAATTCCATGTGTCATGGAAGGCTAATGGAGATTTGTAAACAAGAAGAAGCCAGAGGAGAAATACCCCTGGGCTAATGCTGAGGATATTTATAAAGCTGAATATGCTAAAATGTAGAGAGTCTCATATTGAATGACCACATTTCTTAGGCAGATGGAAGCTTCCCTAGATCTCTCTCAGCAGCAAACCATACTATGTTGTCTTCCAAATCATTCAACCCAGTTATCTCATGGTGCAGGGATCTGAAATCAAAAAGGGTAAGTAACTTACCCCAGAGTCCTGAAGGTAAACGACTAATCCTTGTCTCCAGCCACCGAGGCCGGTGCCATTCACAGCCCCACAGTGACAGAAATAGGACTTAGAATATCTAAGCTGGAAGGTGAAGAATAGGAGTGGAACCAAAACTCAAAAATTCTATACAAATACATGAAAAAGTAAACAAAAGATAGCAAGAACTCACAGCCAGTAGAAAATCTAAAATAAAATGTCAGAAGTAAGTCTAAATATATTCATGATCATAATTAATATATGTGGATAAAATTATTTTGTAGTAAGTCCAGTACTTTTGGGATCTTTTATATCCAGCTGTATGCTACCCACATTTTACCCACTCTAGAAACCTAAAATAACTCAAAAGGGCTAAAAATAAGGACTAATAAAAGATAACCCAATCATGTACTAATAAAAGAAGTACTGATGTGCTAATATTGCTATTGATAAAATTAAAATTTAAAATTAAAAGCAGTCTCTTAAGACAATCCAATTGGGAATCCAGTGGTTTTCCTAATTGAAACAGGAAAAAATTAGGAAACCACGCTAAAAAATCAAAATGCATATTATCTAAATAGCACCAATATAAGGATAAAATAAAATGGAAATATTTGTGGTGTCTATTGCACATACGTGTGTGTGTGTGTGTGTGTGTGTGTGTAACTAAATGCCTCTGAACTCTTTAATCCACTCTCCTTCCTTAACACCGAGCCATAGTCCATTATTGGGCCTCAGCTCTCTGCCTGTTGTGTGCTGACCAGCTCAGACGTGGGTCTACATACCAGTAGAAGGACATCCACCCCAAAAGGCTGGAGCATTCTTCCCAAAATGAAGTCAGTCTATGATGACCCAGCATTTTGTCCCAGCATTGGGGGAAGAAATGTTACCCCACAAAGGAAGAGTAACAATTCCATCCCATCCAGACGAGGTACAACTACTGTATTGAGAGCTGTCCCAAACCTTCTGGTCACGGCTGCAAAACCCTCTAGGGAAACTCCAGAGCTGGCAACTACCTTGTCAGAGAGCACCCAGCTCCCTGGACACTTGCTCAAGTGAGAATTCTTTCACAGCCCCTGTCACTCAGGGCGTTTCCAAAGCAAACATCCCCAAGGCCCACACAAGGACCATCTGTTTTCCATTTGGAGCAGTGAGTCCTACACACCAGTTTATTAGGAATGCCACTGAAAGGAAGAAAAGAAACAGCCTCCGAAAACACCCAACTGCTCCTGCCCTTGCCCTGCGGTTTTATAACAGAGCGTGGGGCAGCTGAGGGCTGGCAGTATGCCTGCTAACAAGCGGGCCCTGCCTTCTCTGCTCCCATCCATCAGAGCCCATGCCAACGCCTCGACGGGGCATGCTGGACTCTGGGTGTTTACAGCCTGGGCCGCTAGCTCTTGCTGGATCTTTATTTCTGAAAGCACCAAGGAGCCTCCGAGCTGGTTTCTCGGATTAGAGGCTTGTTGGGAGGAGGGCACTGGAGCTGGCATGTGAGGGAGGAGATGGGGTGGAAGATCATTTCCGCAATGGAGCCTGGGGTCAGATGAGAGCCGAAACCCTGGCTGGGAACTTGACTGTGCAGTTCTGTGTCTTTTGTTGCCTCCAATTGTTTCTCCTGCCGCCCGCCATGGGGACCCCTGAATGCATTGCAGACATTTTTGGCAGCCTGGCCCCGGTGCCGGGCTCAAATTCATTAATCTGCCTGCCATGGAGCCCCTGTGAAAAGAGGAAATTGTTTCACACTTGCGGAGAGACAAGGGGAGAGGGTTGGCGCAGGAAGAAGCCCCGATGTTCGGAGGGCAACCAGGGCTGAGGGGCTGCAGCAGCGGTCGGTGGCGACGGTGCCCGCAGTGCTCCAGGGAGGAGCCTCCTTGAGGAGCAGGCAAGACCCCCCCTGGAAGGACCTGGGAACTGATGCTGCCCGGCTCTAATTAGCCCAGGCACGGGGGCCGGCTGGAGTCGCCCCAGCTGAGGCTGCGGGGCCCGAAACAATCAGGGCCTGTTTTCTGACAGAGATGACAAATGGAGGAAGTGAAAAGGGGTGTGTGAGCAAAAAAGAAAGCTAGGACAAGAGGAAATGCCAAGTGCAAATTGCTGTAATGAATTTTAAAGGCAGGCCCTTGAAGGTAGGAGAAAACGGGGTTTGTCCCAAGCTCACGGGGGGACCTTCCTTGGGGTATGTACGTGGGTAAATGGCAACCTCACCAGCAAGGAGGCCTGGCTGGGACGGCTCCCTCCTCATGGTTTCAGGAGGGCTGGAGTTCCGAAATGCAAGGGGCTGCTCCTTCCAGCTGCCTGGGTCCCAATCATCCACAGTCCTCCTGGGGGAAAGCTGCCATTTCTGAACTCAAGAGATGCTAATGGAAGGTTCTGTCGAGAACCTGTGTCAGTTCGAAGAGCTTCTCTGAGGAAAGGGAGATGAGAGACGCCCAGCGACTCTGAATAACAAATAGGGAGGAACCTGGAGTTCCTGGGAGGGAGTGAGGAAGAGTGGATGGAAGCTGAAGTAGAAGAGGGCAGGATGGTAATAGGAGACAGGGCCCAGATCTGGCCTTGGGGACTCACAGGGCTGGGTCTCCCTTGAGCCTTGTGGGTCACACATAAGGCTCATGGTGTCATGGTCACCAGATACCTCCCACCAAATGTGTTCTACTTATCCCCATTCTCAGTTTTGGTTACAATTGACAAATGGTAAAGCTCACCATTTTTAGGATTCAGTTCTGTAAGTTTTGACAGATGCACACTCTTATGTAGTAACTGCCTCAGTCAAAATATAGAACATTCCCATGATTCCAAAAGTTCCCCCGTGCCCCACTGAAAATCAAATTCTTCCTCTTCCCCATCCCCTGCCACCACCAATGTGGTGAGCGTCCCTTTGACTTTGTCTTCTCCAGGATGTCATGGGATAGAATCGCATGTGTTTACCTGCTTCTCCCACTCAGTGAGCCTCATGGATGTGAGACTGCAAGCTTCTTCTCGAGTCTTGTCCACTGTATGATGTACCAAGGTCTATAGGCCTATCCCATAGTTGAGAAACATTTTGGTTACTTTTCTCTCTTTTCCCCTGATTTGTCTTTTGTGGGTATTTTTGCTGGTGGATATTAAGAAAATAAGTAAGGTAGGCCAGGCCAATACTTTGGTACCACTTTTCCTTCTCAAGTAATCTAAGGTCTTTCCGAGTTGATTTCTTCATTTATTATTGGCCTCCCAAGGCTAGGGTAAACAATTAATTGAAGGGAAATAGGGGTAAGTAATGAGGGGAAAGAAAAAATGTGATACTAAAAACAAAAGGAAACAGTATGAGAACCTGTAGATGTAAATGAGTTCTAGAATGTATGATAGATTTTGGGAAATAGGAAATATCCAAAGGGAATGTGGTGGGGAAAAATAATGAAGGGAGAGAATAAATATGATTTGAAAAGAAAAAGAAAGCACATGTATATAGGGGGTGCAGGTTATCAATAAAGAATTCAATTTTTAAAAAATTGAATGGGGTAGGGGTTGTAGGGTGGGTAGGGGAAGGGGAAAAAATCAGAATTAAGTCATGTCATATACTGGTACAAATTCTCAATGTTAACAGGGAACATGATGTGTATGTATAATGTACCAATAAAGATTCAATATGAAATGAAAAAAATATTGTATAACTTTTTTAAAAATTGAATTCTTTATTGGTACATTTTTATATACAATTCACGATCACACTCAACATTGGGGAATTTGTACCAGTATATGACAGAAGTTAATTCTCATTTTTACCCATATCCCTACCCACCCACAACCCCCCACCCCTTATATACATGCTATTTCTTTTTCTTTCTGAATCATATTTATTCTTTCCCCTCATTACATTCCCTCACCACATTCCCTTTGAATATTTCCTATTTTACAAAGTCTATCATACATTCTAGAACTCATTTACATCTACAGGTTCTCATACCAAAGAAAAGATATGGTATTTACATATCTGTGATCTATTTATTTCACTTAATAGTGTGTTCTCCAGGTGTATCCATTTGCATATAAATGAATGAAGTTTGTCATTCTTTTTTTAATTGAATTCTTTATTGCTACATTTTATATACAGCTCACAATCACACACAATATTGGGGAATTTGTACCAGTATATGACACAAGATAATTCTCATTTTTACCCATATCCCTACCCACCTACTACCCCCATACCTTATATACATGCTCTTTCATTTTCTTTCAAAATCATATTTATTCTTTCCCCTCATTATGTTCCACACCAAATTCCCTTTGGATATTTCCTATTTCACAAAAACTATCATACATTCTAGAACTCATTTACATCTACAGGTTTTCATACCAAAGAAAAGATCTGGTATTTGCATATCTGTGATCTATTTATTTCACTTATTAGTGTGTCCTCCGGGTGTATCCATTTTCACATAAATGAATGAAACTTGTTATTCTTCATGGCAAAGTAGTACTCCATTAAAAACCACATCTTCTTTATCCAGTCTCCAGTTGATGGGGATCTGGGTTGTTTCCCAGGCTGGGCTATCATAAACTGAGCTGCGATGAACATGGGTGTACATATAACTTTGCAATATGATTCTTTGAATTCCTTTGGGTATATTCCTAGCAGGGGAATAACAGGGGAATAGCAGGGTCAAATGGGACCTCTAATCCTAGTTTTCTGTGGAATCTCCACACTGATCACCACAGTGGTTGTACAAGTCTATAATCCCACCAACAGTGGAGAAGGGTTCCTTCCTCCCCACGGCCTCGCCAGCATTTATTGTTGGTTGATTTTGCAATAGCAGCCATTCTTTGTGGAGTGAGATGAAATCTCAGTGTTGTTTTCACCTGCATCTCTCAAATAACCAGTGATGTTGAACATTTCTTCATATGCTTCTGGGCTGCTTTTACTTCTGCCTCTGAGAAGTGTCTATAAATTAATTGTATGACATAAAAATAGGTTTTGTTAAGGTGATGGAGATACAGTTCACATTCCGTACAATTCACTAATGTACAATTCTGTGGCTTTTAGCACATACATGGAGCTATTCAATTGTCACCTTAGAGTGTTTTCATTACAGCGGTTAAAAAAAAAGCCTCCCTCTTGTAACTGTCACCCACACCCTTCTAGTCCTCGCAGCCTTTGACAACTGCTGCTCTAATTTCTGCTGCAGTAGATGTGCCTATGCTGGACACTGCATAAATGACATTTTACAACATGGCCTTTTTGGCCTGGCTTCCTTCTCTTCTGTTGCTAAATAATATTCTATCATATGGACATACCACATTTTTTATTCACTCATCAGTTGGCAGATATGCAGATTGTTTATCCCAGTTCATTCATGTTGTAGCATATGTCAGATTTTTTCTTTTGTGGCTGCATAATAAACCTTATATTTCACATTTTTTTGTTCATCAGCCATCAGTGGACACATGGTTGCCTTTCAGGTACCATAAGCACTGGTGTACACGTATCTCTTTATGTCCTTGTTTCCAATTATTTTGGGTATATATTTTCTAATTTTTAAAAAATAAGTAAATCTTAAATTTTCAGCACTTTTAAAATTTTAACAGTACACTAGTGTGGTTCTTCTGAGTTACTAAACCATTCCTGTTAGAATTGCTTAGTTTCTACCCATTGTACAGGGGTCTTATCATGGGTTTCACTATTCCTTATCCAGGGGGCATTGATTCTTACTACTAGTAGGTCTTTCCATGGTACAAAGTTCTTCACAAGCACTAACTGGATCCTCACCACAATCCCTCGAAATAGAAATAGTTGTTAGTGCTGTTTTGGAGACAAAGAAACTGAGATCGAGTATTTTTGTAATCTGCCCATGACCATTCTACTAGCAAGGGCTAAGGTTAAAAATCAGAATGTCTTATTACCAAGGCTATATGCTAACCCTCAACATCTTAACTGATGACATTCCTGATGGCTCTTTCTATAGGCCAAGGAGAGGCCTGAGGATTGGTGGGGACCCGGATGCACACCGACATTCACGTTCCAGCAGTGATGGGGCCCTTTCTTCCACAGCAGCAGACCTGACTTTCTTCATGAGCATCCCTTCTCAAGGTCAGGCTCAGAAAACCAGAGCACACTGCCTAAAGAGGGCAGAGGGCTTATTTGTCTTTAACAAGTCAGGCCTTTCCCTGGCTGCTGTCCTGCTCTGTCCTCCTGCAGAATGTCCAAGTCCAGGGACATTTCAAAATCCAACTCAAACATGCTTACACAAACAAAAAGACCTTGGGGTCTCATTTAACTGGGAAACCAGGGTGCATCTGGCTTCCATCATGACTGGAGCTGTGGGCTCAAATGATGTCATCAGACTCTCCATCTCTCAGTCCTGCTATTCTTTGGACGATAGCCTAGTTCTTTCCTGCAGTAGATAGGCTTTCTTCATGAAGGAGGAAAGCTAGCTACAACATCATAGCATTAAAGCTTAGCTTTCCCACAAGAAGGAGGGCTGGTTTCCTTTTTCCAGCATTCATACATCAATCTCACGGCAGGATTCCAATTGGCTCTTCTTGGCCCATATGCAAATTCCTTAATCAGTCACATGGCCAGGAAGAGGCAGTCATAGGATCAGTGTAGCCTTGGCCACACTGAAGGCAGTTTACACTACCAGAGAGCTGAGAAGATAGTGTTTGTGCTAAGCAAGCAGAAGCAATCACTGGTGCTGTGCTTTGTCTGCCTGAATCAGAAGGCTCTTCCGAGCAGCAACAAACCCCACTTGTCTTTTGTGGGTTTTTTGTGCTGCCCCCCAGCTGTACTCCTCTGCCCCACGCTGTCAGAAATGAAGTGACCCCTGAGCATACTGCCTTTGAATGACTGCAAATCAGAAGCCAATGGAAATGTGCTTCACCACTCCTGTCCAGGGGACACTGACTCTACTCCTTCTAGGCCTTTCCATGGTACAAAGTTCTTCACAAGCACTAACTGATGGGATCCTCACCACAATCCCTTGAAATAAAAATAATTATTAGTGCAATCTAATGGAACCCTGTTTCCCTTTTTCAGAGGAGACACGTTATCTAAACATTTTCATCATCTGCTGCTGTTTCCAAGACACTCCCCAGGCTTGGCTCATGTCTCGGCGGGCCCCAGTTCTTCCCTGCTCTAAGGTAGAAGGACATGAGGTGCCCAGATGTACCGCTGTTTACATTTCACAGAGCGTGAGGCAGTGCGTGTGGCTCCCTGCGCATCCCTGGCTCCTTTCTTGCAGCTGTCCTGGGCCCTGATGATTGCTACAAGCCAAATGGTCACGAACAAGCTGGTCATTTCACTGCCTCTTCCCCTCGACTCACTGCAGACCTGACTCCATGAAATATCTGGTTTCCTCATCATAAAGAGGCCTGAGGTTTCTTCACGATTTGATTGACTGTTAAATGAAAGCCAGGCTCTTTTGTTTGCTGTGGGGGTTTTCATTTGGTTCATTTTTTTGGTAAGATGTCATGATTAATTCATCTCTGGTGTGCCTCCATGGGCAAGCCTTAACACTTGGCACCTTCCTCTTCACCTTTGCCTCCCGTTTGCCTTCCCATAACCCCAGCTCCACCTTGGGAGAAAGATTCTTTTCCTTCTGTGGGCCACCAAATATTCTTGCCAGTAGGTAAATTTGGATCCATTGCAAACCACTCAGAGGCCAGGCTTTGGGAAATAATAACAATGTTTGCTTAAAATGGATGAACGTTCCTGAATTATTAGTACAGGATGAAATGAGAGCTGAGTCGCAAAATAGGAATTAAATAAACAGAACAATGGACCTTTCATTTTCAAATGAGTTACAAGCTAAAGAAACTTTGTTAGAATAATAGATGGGCCTTATTGTTGTTAAAACTAATCAACTTGGCATGGGTAGCACCTTATTACACTCAAAGCACTTTCATTTCTACCAATTCATTTTATTTTCTATGGTCTCATAAAAAAAGGTGGTAGGACAGAAATTGTTCTTATCACATTTTGCAAATGGAGCAATAGCAGATCCATTTGGGGGAGTGGGGGTCTGTGGGGAGCCCTCTGGAGTAAAATCTGTCAAATGTTGTCTGAGACCTCCAGAGTTAACAAGTGGAAGAACAGGTATAGATTTGGTATCAGAGAAAGAACTGAAATCTAGTGGGCTTATCCTTCTCCCCATGTGCATGTCCCACCGTGCTCTACAAGACCCAGGAGACATTCCCTGAAAATCACAACCTGGAAGCCAGCTAAGCACATACCTAGCACAGCCCCATGTTATAGCTGAATAAATGGAAACAGGAAGGAGCAATATAAATCACATAAATATCTGGTCAAGACAGGAACAGAAACGAATTCTCACCCAGATACACCACATTATTCTGCTTCCTCTGAAGTACAGGATGATTTCCCATCTCATACTTGAAAAGAATGTAATGCCAATCAAGAGGGAATTACACATTCTCTCCACCTGCCCCACTATTGCTACAAAAGGTTACAAATATAAATATACAGATTGTCATTTATATGCTAGGAGTGTTGCCTTGAGTTGAGAAACTCACAAAATCTATTCTTTGTGTTCTGAAGTTGTGATTCTTGGCTCCCTTCCAATCAACAGAGAAACAACTGTGGATCCTCGTGGTCATAGTTATCCTGAATGGACATCTAGGGACAAGGAAAGGGAAGAGAAGAAGCAAAGGGAAAGGCCCTCAGAGCAATGCAGATGGTACCAGCCATATCTAGATATCCCCACACAAAAAGCAGAACAAGTGTAATTAGTGTCACACATCCATTGGTTGAATAAACAGTCCAGGACCATTCGGAGCTGACCCTGTGGCTCCTCCAGGGTTGATTAAATGAGAACATTTTTGTTTCTAAGGATCCCAGCATGATCCCCATCATGCAATAGGTACCCAGTCAACTCGGGGTCTCCTAGCTCTCCTAGTTTCCAGCCCTGTGCCATCTTGTACAAATACCTAGAAACGAGAATGAAAATTGTGTGTGTCTGTGTATGTGTGTGAGAGAGAGAGCCAAAAGTAGTCCGTAGGACAAAACAGGGAGATGAACATGGTCATGAAGAAGAGGTCGGCCAGGCAGGGCCTTCCTGCCTGCCAAACCCTCAAGAATTCAGACGCAGGTTGCTGTTACATTTTCAATAATTTCCATGACAGGATCCCACAGCTGCCCAAGTTTAGAATTTAAATAATCTCGTAGCCGAGGGAACCCTGGAATGTAACAAAAAGGATATGTGGCCTTTTAAATCCCCTGGATCTTTCTTATCCTGTTTTCCCACTTGCAATCCAAAAACCAGGGCTTTCTAAGGATCTACCCACCTTTGCATGACTGGCAAGGTTCTCCTCACACAGAGCCAACCTCTCTTTCCCTGTCATTTCAGCTCACTTCCTTTGATGAAGGAAAGAGATCATTGAGGTTAGAGGATCAAAGTCCATGGACAAGACCCAGCTCATTAGAACCAGCTGGTTCTGGTCACTCCCAAGGCCACATTCCATTCCAGAAACCAGCTGAAGTTTGGGAGAACCTCCATCTCCAAGCTCCAGTGAGGTCTGTCTGGGGATGGAGTTCTCAAGATGCACACTAGGATTTCATTCCACAAGCCTCCCAGAAAGGCCACCCCAATAAATAGAAGTTACTACAGAAGCAGTAACACAAGCCCAGGGCTACCATATTCATGGAGACTTCAGCAAGGAACTTCTGTCCTACCTGTCCTGGGCCCTGCAGCCTCACATAACCTCAGTAGGTGCCCTTGACACTGCTCAGCAGTCTTCTGCTAGATAGGCTAGAACATCTTTACAGGGCTTAGGGTGCTGTTTATTTGTTTCGAGACAGTGTCTCACTGTATAACCCAGGCTGACCTCCAATTTGCTACAATCTGATCTTCCTGCCTGAACCTCCAGAGTGCTGGGATTAACGCATCCACCACCATGCCCAATTTACAGTGCATTTGGAATGCAAACAGAATTCCAGCTTGGATCTGTATACACCTAAAGACTCCTGGGTTAGGAAATGTCAAAGAAAGGGCTGATGAGGACAAGTTTCTGACAGAGAAGGAAAATAACCAGAGAACAACTTAAAGGTCAGGGCAGAGGGAGGCCTGGGAAGAGGAGGTCCTGGGGTAGGGTGCTACTTTCAGGGCCTCTTCTGTCACTGCCAAGACAGGTCCCATCAGCAGAGCACAGCCCGGGATATTTATCGCAAAGGCTGGGCCTGTGCCATTGGCCCCAATTCCTGTAACAGAGGATACCTACTTTGTAGGTGGCAAGAGAGGGCCTTGTACAAGCACATTTAGCCAAGAGGGAGGGGTGACCTCATTTGCAAAGTATGTGCCCACTGTGCCATGTGTGTCCATGAGAGGTGACAGGAGGTATGCATGGGGTGGGAACCTGCTTCAAGCAACTCCTTTTTGCGTCTCTACACTTGACTACCTGCTGCATGTCTGCTATGTCCCAAGCTACTCAACGGTAAGGGAGACAGTGTCCCTGCTCTTAGGAGCTGAAGGCCTAGTGGAAGAGATGGCACACAGGGCACAGAGATCATGGAAAAGCACAGGTATCGGATGCAGGGAGCCTGGCAGGAGCCCAGGCTCTGAATCCTGGCATCTCCTGCTTGTTTTGTTCTCTCCTTGCTCTGCATTGCTTGGCAGAACCAGGCTCCCATCTCACCAGCTGCATCTGATCCCAGCTCAGTCTGACCCTGGCTGCTCACCCTTCACCCCCAGGTGTAGTCAAAAGGTCCTTTGTCTCCAGGGATTGTGGGAAATTCCTTCCTTCCTCTCCACTTGGGGACCTGCCACTCTTAATAGGTTCAGTATTTGATTGTCAACAGATGGAAGGTCAATGCTCAAGAAACAAGGGCTTTGGGTTTGAACTGTTTCTTTAAGTCACCTCCAGCTCTCTACAGGATCCCAGACCAAGATGGGAGGCTGAACCCAAAGTCATTGTGACCCCAGGCTACAGCAAAGGAAGTTCAGGATATAGAATACACTTGCCGACACAGGCATCATGCTTCCTTCTCCAGAACATGAATGCTCTGTCTCTAAGCACTTTTCAGAGCAGCACAGACCTCAGCCTAAATGGCTCCCTAAAATACAACACAGTAACAAACCCACAGCTCACTTAGCATCTCAGGGGTTGCCATCTATTGCAATCTTGCTTGTCAGAAATTTCTCTCATTTAGTGGAATATAATATAGTCATTGAGGCCACCCCTCCCCTGCAGGCTGACCCTTACAGAAAGGAAGCTGAGAGCATCTGAAGAGAGAACTACAGTGCTGTGTACAGAGTGGGAGCAAGATGCTTTGGCTCCAGGCTTTGCAGAAAGCCATCAGGTAGAAGGACTGGGCCAGCCTCCTTCCTGTCGCCAGGACCACGCTGGGAAGGTGCAGCAGGACCTCCCACTGTGGAGTGCACCAAGACACCAGGTGTCTTGCAACTCTCAGGTCAGAGTTGCAGTTCAGCCAAAAAGGAACAAAAGAAAGAAGGGCTGGGAACATAGTTCAGTACAAAGGCCCTGGGTTGAATCCCTAGTAGTAAAGAAAGAGAGGAGATGACAGAGATAGAGACAGAGACAGAGACAAAGGCAAACCAAGGGACAGAGGGAAAGGAGGGGAGGAAAGAAGACAGCCACTAACTGAGCCAGAGAAAACCAATCCTTCTCCCTATGTGGCCAAGAATAAGAGCTCATTTTGAATGGAAAAGAAAGAGGTGTCAAACACTGCATCAGCGTAACCCCTGACACCCATGCACCCTCTTCCCCAAGAGGGGCCTGGGCTCCAGACAGACGTACCCAGGTCAGCCCTGTCTCCTTCTACTTCTGAGCCTCTCTAGCACCTCCTCTGGCCCAAGAGCAATGTGGTAAAGAGTACAAATATCCACCTTAGGGAGGCATTTACTCTATTACCAGAAAAGTAAAAAGCAAGTGGTAGCTATAAATAACATCCTGGGCTATATGCAAATCATAGGCAAATCCACTCGAGAGTTCTTCTGCACTAAATATTTTATGAGCACTATACGACAGACTTACTTAATGAAGCAGGAGCATTAATAATGGCTAGCATTTATTGAGCACTTACTATCTGTCCAAACTGGAAACCTAGAGAGTTCAGGGAGACATTCAGAGAGACTTTGCAAAGTGAGTTGGAAATGAGGTGGAAACGGTCCCCAGGCCCTGGAAGGGCACGAGCAAAGGCCTGGAAGTAGGACTGCGGGCCTGGACTTCCATGAAAACCTCTACATGGGAGGCTCTGTGGGCTACAGGTCGGGCTCTCGCCTGGAAAGCCCTGGGCTTCCCGCTGAGGAAAGACAACTTTTGGCTGTCGCTTCCGTGCCCAGGTCCCTTTACAGGACTCTGGAGCCCAGGGCTGAGCCAGGCAGAAAGGTTTTGACAGTTTCGTTTTATTTTGTTCTAAACAAGAGATAATATGAAATAGGCACCTGGGAGTGGTTTGAATTAACAACCCAAACCAAACGAACAGCTGCATCCCAGAGAGGGGCAGGGAGTTTCCTGCTTTGGGCCATATTTCCTTTCAGCAACATTACATTAACACTTATGAAATACAGCCGAAGTCAGGCAGTATTTAGGGGGAGAGAGGTACTTCCCTACCCTGTGCAAAATGTACTGCCAATTAATTGGCCGTGCGAGCCTGGGTTTTCAACTGTCTGCGGAAGTCTTAAGGTTAATGAAACCATTATGTATGCATGGACTCTGTGGGCTGGGCAACAGGAAGATGGAAATGACAGTGCTCTCTCTCTTGTTGAGCTGGGCAGGCTGTTCCTACCTGACAGTACTTATCAAATTCAGGTATGTGGGTGGAATGGGTCTCTCAGTGTGTGTGTGTGTGTGTGTGTGTGTGTGTGTACACATGTACACATGCATGCGTGTGCCTGTGTGTGTGCAACCACACTAATGAGAACAATTATATTTCTCCATCTGGAACCCATTAGCCATGATTGTGATGACGGACCCTCCTCCCCTTATTACTATCAGGATTAGCTCCCCCATTATTTCCCAGGCCGCCTTTCTGGGTCTGCTCCACCGAGGCAGCTGAAGAGATGGTTTCCTGTCATCTAAGCCATTTCCCTCTCTCCCACTCTGGAGCCATTGTAAACTCCTTCACCCCATCTCAATTACAAGGGCCCTGATAGGCCTTCCTGCCCCGGCGGCAGACCTCTGCAGGTGTTTAGGGGCGGGGGAGGCGCAGCCAGCTGCCGACTATGATCACCGGTCCTCTCTTCACTCGACCGTGCTCATGGCGCCCAGCCTGCAGCTTGCAGGTGTTCAGCAATTATCTTGGCTCCGTTACCTTACAGTTTCTCAGTGTAGATGGAAAAAAAATAAAGACAACACACTAAAAGGACTGTTACTCCAAAGTAAGAAAAGCCCAGGGGACAGATAGGACCCAAGTGGAATACTTAAGCCCTGCATGCTGGCTCATGCCTTCAAGAACTAGACCCTGGGCTGGAGATTTAGCTCAGTGGATCTGGCGCCTGCCTAGCAAGTGCAAGGTCTTGAGTTTGATCCTGGTAACAACATAGAACAATACCGGGAATGGTGACTCACTCCCACCAGCCACACACCGAGCGTGGTAACTCACACTAAGGGCCAGCCTGAACAACAAAGTGAGACCCTGTGTCAAAAAAAAGAAGAAGAAGAAAAGAACTAGACCCTCTCAGATACCTTCAGTATTATAGCAGATTTCAGGATTTGGGGTTGTGCTCTCCGACTGAACACACTACTAAAACTGTTAAGATAATTGGACTTTAGATTTCCCTCTTCCCTTGCAGTCCTATGCCCACACCCTCTCCTCAGGACTCTATTTCCTGGCCATCTGTCTCCCCGTCCCTGTCAATAGGAAGGATAAGTATCTGCTGGAGCAGTAGCACGAAGCAGGGACCCTAGACACAAAGTTGAAGGAGAGAATTTGGTGTTTGCTAAAAAGTCATCAAAGAAGTTACTCCAAGCAGAGTTCGAATGGGGCAAGTTAGAGTCGCTCATTCCATGGTTCAGCAGAGCTCCCGTTCATTTGGAATGCAGTCAGAGCGTGCGCTGGGATGTCTCAAGGCTTGGCTCTCTGAATGTCCCCTTGGTGTGCCTGAGGTGGCCGCCCTCAGCCTCCAAGGCAGGCAGAGCCCGGGGTGGTGCCTCCGGCTCTGAGGAGCCTCCTCCACTCACCCCGGGTGACAGTGAAGAGCAGCTTTGGTTATGCATCAAGACATAAAGCAGTCGGGAGGCTCTGCTTCAGACACTTCACTTATCCTGCACCCAGCTGTTTCTTCAGTGTTTAGAAAGTCAAAGTAGGAAGGCGCCTTACCTTGGCCAACCACACCCTGCTTTGGCCAGTGAGAACAGAGGCTCTGGGGTGCAGTGACTTTCCTGAGGGCACTGTCCACATGACAGAGCTGGCACTAGAGCTCAGGCCTCCTGGTGGAATCCTCTTCAGTCTGCCTCAGGTGGAACCCACTAGCCATGATTACAACTTGAGACCAAACCCACTCCAGCCCCACTCTCTCTCCACTGACCACCAAATGGAACTTTCAGCTGACAAATCTGAACCCCAGGGAGTTGGGAACAAATCTGAGAAAGAGAGTATGTGGATTTCTGCAGCCTGACCCAGCTGGGAAGGCAAGCAGCTCCCCTGTCCTGGGCCACTCTCAGAAGAGGAGGGCAGGGCCTTCCCACAGGCAGCCATCAAGCCTCTACGCCAGAGCATCTGGGGTATTGTTAGCCTCCACTCACTCCCCTTTGGCACAGGGGTTGCTATGGGAAACACAGGTCAAAAATTCAGAGGGGACAAGCGTTCATGGTGGCAGTTGGGGAGATCGGCACTGTACCTCAAGTATCCCTTTCCCAAGAAGAAATCAAAGCCTGGACTTTGGGAAGCATGTGCGTTCCCATGAAGATGAGCAAATTCTGTAACACTCAGCAAACCCACCTGAGGCCCCTCTCCCCATGCAGCTGTGGCTGTTTAGAGATGCCATAGCTATTTGGTGTGCTATCTAGTGAATGCTCACTTTTATGGTTTAGATCTAGAATGCTCTCCCAATGTCATGGGAGAGATGGGACTTTGGGAAGGTGACTAGATCGTGGGGCACTGTACTCATCAGTGAACTGATCCATCCATGAGTGTATAACTAAATGTGTTGTTAGAAAGTGGATCCTGGTTAAAAAGTGGGTGGCTGAACGGAATGCCTTGGGAGGGTGAATCTCCCTATAAAGTTCCTCCCTTCTTTTTCTGCTTCCTGGTTGTCATAAGGTGAGCAGCTTTCCCCTTCCCTGCACTTGCACTGCAATATTTCTGCTAGGAGCCAGCTGATCATAGACTGAACCTCCCAAAAAGTGAGAAAAATTAAATTTTTCCTCCTTTCATTTATGGGTTTTGGGTATTCTGTGCTGGAGACAGGAAGTCTGGGACAGAATTCATCCTCTCAAGATAAAATGCTCCCATTGCATCAAGGATGGTTTGATTTCATTGCAGTCCTGGAGGTGATTTTTTTTGTTTTTTGTTTGTTTGTTTGTTTGTTTGTTTGTTTTGTGCCTTCTCTGGGAATGGGAGCAAGATGACTCTCAGTTAAACTCCAACTTTGTGGCACTAGAGACAGATGTGATGGAAAATAAGTTTTTCATAAACTGGGACAGAGAGAGGGGATTAGGGTTAGATTATCAAAAGGAGCAAGGAGCCTAGATCCCTCAAAGCACAATCCACAGGAGGGTTCATTCTCCTATGAGAATCTAATGTTATCACTGATCCAACGGGGGGCAGAGCTCAAGAAATAATTCAAGTGTTGGAGCTATAAACGTAGCTGAAGCTGGGCTCACTCGCTTGCCTACCTCTGCTCACTTCCTGTGGGGCAATCTGGTTCCTAGCAGGCCACCAACCACCACCAGTTCCTGCACCTGAGGTTGGGACCCTTGCTTTAAGCATTCCTACCTTAACATCAAAAACTTAACAGTGAAGCCACCCTACCTATGCCTCTGAAAACTGGCACAATGTTTAATTTCAGACAAGCATTTGGAGAGAGTAGTTGTCTGAAAACCATTAGAATATGGTAATGCGTTAAGTGAGTGGTTCTAAGAAGCTCAAATTATTTTTAAAGAAACCAGTAGTAATATTTAGTGGTGAGGGCCGGAGGGTTGGCTCAGGGGTTCCGGCGCCTGCCTCGCAAGCGCAAGAACCTGAGTCCAATCCCTGGTAACCACATATAATGCTGAGCGTGGAGACACGCCCACCAACAATCAACACCGCATACCACAATGCCGGGCATGGTGGCTCACGCCTGTAATCCCAGCACTCGGGAGGCAGAGACAGGAGGATTGCTGAGTTCATGGCGGCTTGCCTGGGCACCATAGTGAGCTCAGGGCCAGCCTGAACTATAACACGAGACCCTGTCTCAAAAAGCGAAAAAAAAAAAAATTTAGTGGTGACAAAGAAGAGGGGAAATAGGTGTTTTTTGCTCAACTGTTGATGGAAATGAAAATCAAAGCTATCGTCTTTATTCCTGAATTCTACAAGTCTTTTAGAGAAGAATTAATGCCATTACTTCTCAAACTCTTTAATGAAATCAAAAGGGAAGCAATACTCCCAAATTTATTCCTGGAAGCAACCATTACATTGATTCCAAAAGCAGAGAAAGACTCAACCAAAAAAGAGAACTACAGGCCAATCTCCTTAATGAATATTGATGCAAAAATCTTCAATAAGATACTGGCAAACAGAATACAGAAGATCATCAAGATCATACACCCTGACCAAACTGGATACATCCGAGGGGTTCAAGGATGGTTCAACATACGTAAATCAACAAAGGTAATATACTACATTAACAAAATCAAAGACAAAAACCAAATGGTCATCCCAATAGATGCAGAAGAAGAATTCAACAAAATCCAACACCCATTCATGATCAAAACCATATAGAAAATTGGACTAGATGGACTTTATTTCAAGCTGATAAAAGCTATTTTTGAGAAACCAACAGACAGCATCATACTAAATAGTCAAAAACTGAAACTTTTCACACTAAGATTAGGAACAAGACAAGGATTCTTGTGTTGGGAGCACAACAGAAAATGGAAAGAAGTCCCTTGTCCCGATCCATCAAAATG
Organism: Thryonomys swinderianus; assembly: GCA_004025085.1. NCBI lineage: Eukaryota > Metazoa > Chordata > Mammalia > Rodentia > Thryonomyidae > Thryonomys > Thryonomys swinderianus. The sequence goes on from PVIC010008197.1 coordinate 46,791, forward strand.
GCCATATTGTCAAAACTACTATATACATTCAATGCAATACCAATTGAAATCCCAACAGCATATTTCATAGATCTAAGTAATCCAAAAACTCATCTGGAACCACAAGAGACCTAGAATAGCAAAAGCAATCCTAGGCAATAAGTTCATGCCAGAGGGTATCACAATCCCCAACCTGAAACTATACCACAAAGCTACCGTGATTAAAAAAAAATTTTTAATTAAAAAACAGCATAACACTGCAAAATAAGCTGACCCAAGGATCAATGGAACAGACTAGAAGATCCAGAAACAATCCCAGATATACTAAACCACCTCCTCTTTGACAAAGAAACAACCAAATACCCTCAATGGAGGAAAGATACCCTGTTTAACAAACGGTGCTAGAAAAACTGGGTTTCAACTTGCCAAAGATTAAAGTTAGATCTATCTCTTTCTCCATGTAATAAATAAAATAAAAGTGAACTAGAAACCTAAATATTAAAACAGAAACTCTAAACTTACTGGAAAATAGGTTAGGTAGAACTCTTGAAGATGTTGGCATAGGGAAAACTTTATGAACAAAACCTCAGCAACACGGGAAGTAGCAGAAAGAATCAATATTGTGATTACATCTTACTAAAAAACTTCTGCACAGCAAGAGAAACCACCAACAGAGTGAAAAGGCAACTTACAGTATGGGAAAGCATTTTTACCAGATGTTTCTCAGACAATGGACTACTATCTAGAATATATAAAGAACTTAAAAATACAGCCTCCCCCATCAAAAATGGGCATCTGAAATGAACAGACATTTTTCAGATGAAGAAGTAAAGGCAGCTAAGAGACAAAGGAAGAAATGTTCAACATCATTGGTCATTCGAGAGATGCAGATGAAAACAACACTGAAATTTCATCTCACTCCACAAAATCAGTCAGCAACAAGTGCTGGCAGCACTGTGGGGAGACATGAACCCTTCTCCACTGTTGTTAGGAATGTAGACTAGTACAACCACTATGGAGATCAGTATAGAAATTCCTTAAAAAACTAAAATTAGAGGTCCCATTTGACCCTGCTGTTCCCCTTGTAGGTATATACACAAAAGAATCATATCACAGTAACGTATGTGCACCCATTTTTATAGCAGCTCAGTTTGTAATAGCTAAAACTTGGAAACAGCCCAAATGCCCATCAACAGGGAACTGGATAAAGAAGTTGTATTTTTATCGCTTCTCGGCCTTTTGGCTAAGATCAAGTGAAGAAGTTGTATTTTAATGGAGTATTAATCATAAAGAATAAGTTTAAACCATTTTTACTCAAATGGACATAACTTGAGGACATACTCATAAGTGAAATAGGACACAGATGTGTAAATATCATATCTTTTCTCTACTATGAAAAACTGAAGGTGTAAATGAATGCCAAAATGTATTGACAGGTAATGTGAATTAAGAAGTAAACATGCAAAAGGAAAAGGAAAGGGTGGGTACGGGAAAGTAAAGAAGGGAAAGAAAAAAATTGATAGTAAAAAAAGGAAAAAATGTGTATATAGGGAGTGGGGTTGTAGTGAGGACAGGGGAAAGGGGGAAAATGAGAATCAAGATGTATTTTGTACAGGTACAAGTTGTCAGTGTTGAATGTGAACATAACATATGTATAAAACGTACCAATAAAGTCGATTTAAAAATCAAAGCCATCTTTCTGAATGTCAATTGTATAGCAAACACCTTAAAAATGTGCATAACTCGGATTCAGCAATTTCAAGTTTGATCTCCAAGGAAATAATCAGAAATGTCTACAAACATCTACATTCATGAATTTCAGTCTCACTGATCCTGTATGGCAGGAAAGAGAAGTGAAAACAACCTGAAAGCCTAAGAAAAAGGATTCACTTTTTTAAAAAATGAGACATTTCAGTTTGAACTACAGAAAATAGGGAGTTGCATTTTTCCTTAAAAATAAGGTTGCCCAACTGAAATGAACAGACACTTCTCAGAGGCAGAAGTCAAAGCAGCCAAGAAACATATGAAGAAATGCTCAACATCTCTGGTCATTCGAGAGATGCAAATGAAAACAACATTGAGATTCCATCTCACTCCACAAAGAATGGCCGCGATCACAAAATCAACCAATGATAAATGCTGGCGTGGCTGTGGGGAGAAAGGAAC
>PVIC010008198.1:0-21850 GCA_004025085.1 Thryonomys swinderianus
AGGGGAAGGAATAAATATGATACAGAAAGAAAATAAAAGAGCATGTATAAAGGGGGGAGGAGGGGGGAGTGGGTAGGGATATGGGTAAAAATGAGAATTAACTTGTGGCATATACTGGTACAAATTTCCCAATGTTATATGTGATTTTGAGATGTATATAAATTGTACCAATAAAGAATTCAATTTAAAAAAAAAAAGATGGTAGGGTGGGTAAGGGAGGGGGAAAATGAGAATTAAGTTATACTGGTACAAATTGTCAATGTGCAGTGTAATTGTGATGTGTATATATAATGTACCAATACATTAAATTAAATTTTAAAAAATGAACTCTAAGGGCATTTCAGCCTGAGATTTACCATCAGGTAAATCTGAAATCTGAAGGGCAGAACCATGTGATAATAAATAGATGTTTGATGGCATGATCAGTTATGGAAATGAAAATCATGGATTTTGGCCTGCTGTCTTTGTATTTACATAATAAATTTTTTGTGTCTGTGTGTATCATTTTCTCCTCACCCTGATTTTATAACAACTATTAATATTGTATTTGCTTACTAGATACCCAAGAAATGGGATTGGCCAAAAGAGGAACATACATGACCAAATTGTAGTTAAAGTAATATATGAATCATCAAATATTTTCCTTGGAAAGAGAGATAATATATTTATTTATACAGCATATAGTAAAATCCTGTTAGGGAGTAACATGGCCTTGACATCCTTTCATTTGGAAATTAAACATTACTATCAAGAGTCATAAATGATAAATTGAAAACTTATAGATTGCAATGTATATTTTTTGTTAGCTTATTTGAAGGAAGGAATCATATTTCTCACAACCTCCTTCCTTTTAAAGCTCTGGCATACACTTGGCCACAGAGGAAGTGGAGTGTCACATGGAACGGGAACACAAGAAGCAAGCATTACTGTGGAGGAGATACGGTATTAACAATGCATGCAGTTGGATGCCCTTAGGTCTATCCTCTGGGAGTCAGGTCAGCCTGTTTGCTTTTGATCAGTTTTATTCTCCTGATCAGCTTTACTCTGCTGACAAGTAGCATCCTTGGGACCACTGCCAGACTGCGTAGCTGTGAGGTAACTGTATGGAAGTTGCAATCCCCCCTTAGAATTCACCTCAAGGGCCCAGCCCGGAGTCTCACTTCTCTAATCTGGCATATATCTGCAGGTCAGATTTCTGTGCAGGCTCTAGCATTATTTTCCTGTGGGGTATCTCCTTACTCTGGCTTTTGATGCTGTAATATTCCTTCTATTCACTTTCTCTGAGCTTTTTATATCTATGTAAGAATCTACTTACTGTAAAAATCTCTTTTTTCCACAGTAGTCAGAGGGGCTCTGCTTCTCTGACCAAACCAGAATGATATGGAGTAAGATTAAAGAGGCTTCCTTAACTACTTTTCTATCTCAGAGTAAAGGAAACAACGGAATTGTAACAGGTGTAAGAGCTGGACAAAGGATGTTAAGTGTATGATATACTGTTTGAAAAGTACAAAGTACTATCCTGTACTATATGGAGCCACATTCATTGCATTAATCTTGTAGTAAAATGTTGCCTCTCTTGTGTTTCTGGTCATTGAAGATAATAAAAGACTTTCAGTGCTAGCTAGCAATGAAATATGCACAGAAGGACATAAAATGTACAAGGGAAGAAATAAATACAGAGAACGCTGCAGAAATAGCCTTGAGCCAAAGGGAAGTAGGAGAAACATTAGCAACCCACTCATCAAAGGTCGGCCACAAATATCTATGATGGCTTTACTATATTTTACTTTGTATTACAGTTCTTTGTCATATAGCATATTTTCCTAGTTAAATTATCAGCTTTTCTATGTTTCAAAATAGCTAACTGCCCTCTGTCCCCTCCAACTCACGCTAATTATCTAGGGCAGCATCTTGCACATAGTAGCTCTAGGGAATATATTTCTTGATCTGATTGCATAGTTCTGTGTTTCAACTGTTTCTAATCCATGAAGTCCATTAGGCCTATTAATCACATGATTTCATCTTTCTTGATATAATGATTGTGTACGTGAGAGACAGAGGGAATGTAATAGCATAACAAAATGTGGATAACTTTGTTAAGGATATTCTCTCAGTTTGCACATTTACATGAGTAAACTGTTTTTATAAAGTTGGTTTGATTTCAATCCTTTAATTTGTACTTAAGTCTGTCCAACATTAACAGTATTCCTTAGAAGTGGGAAATTACAAATTGTGGATCTTAACTTATGGAACTGATTCTATGAGTAGGGTTGCAAATTATTTAGTTTAATTTTGTGAAATATTATATTAGGTTTAAGTAAGCTTCTCAAGCTTTAGATGACTTTTTAATAGCCTTGTTATGCACCTGATACTTATCATCTTCAGTTTACTTTTTAAAATTCTAAAGAAGAACCTCTCGTGGCTTTTCCTCACAGTAGCCTGTTCTGCTTTCTTCAATGTGCGCTTTCATGCTGCTTTTTCTTTCTTTCTTTTTTTTCTTCGTCTTTTGAAACAGGGTCTCGCTTTGTAGTTGAGGCTAGCGCTGAGCTCACTATGTAGCCCAGGCAAGCCTGGAACTCAAAAATCCTCCTGCCTCTGCCTCCTGAGTGCTGGGATTACAGGTGTGAGCATTGTGGTATGTGGTACTGGCTGCTGGTTGGCATGAATTACTATGCCCATTATTGTTGTACGTGCTTACTGGGGACTGAACCAAGGACCTTGTGCTTGCCAGGCAGGCACAGGAACCACTGAGCTAAATCTCTGGCCTGATGTTTCTGCTTTTACTTGGCTGAAGTTTATTCTGGAAGCCAGTTTCATCCCCTACTCTTTACTTTCAGTTTCTCAGATCAACTTGGTAACTATTAAAAATTTTAAAAAGAAGAGAAGAAAGAAAAATAAGTCTCTGAAAAATGATGTATCATGCCCACAATTAAGAACTAAATACTTGTTCTTTTCCTATAAAAGTAATTTATGATATTCAGTCTCCAATTTCTTATTTTGCTTTACATTATGATCTCGAGTCATCCATTTTCCTAAAAGTGGTTCAAATGTAACCTTTTTTTATGGATGAGTTATATTTGTGTGCATGTCTCTGTATTTGTGTTTGCAATATGTATTTTGTCCTTTCATCTTTTGATGAGGAGATAGGTGGTTTTCATGATTCAAGTATTGTGAGTTTTGCTAGAGTGAGCATGGTTAGTCATGTATCACTTTAATGTGATAACTTTAAATCTTTTGATAAGGTACCCAGCAGATTTATATCTCTGTCAAATAAAATTTCAATTTTTAGTTCTTTGAGAAATCTCCATACAGTTTTCCATAGTGGTTGTACAAACTTACATTTCCACCAGCATTGTAGAAGGCTTCCAAATTGGGAGAAAGGGCACAAGGAAAAAGGTGAACAAAAATATAAAGAATACAAATAACCTTAAAATATTTATTGTTTTAAAATAATTGAATCCCTCATAGATCTGTAAATCTCTAAGCATAATTCCGAATAGTGATAAGAATCGGGAGTACAAAGTGCAGAAGCATTAAATGACAAAGAAATACTGTAAATCATCACTCTGATTTATTTTATTTAAATAGAGAAAATATTAGGTCAATCAAACCCATCAGCACACTATCTATTGTCAGAAACTACATTAACAAAGTGCTGGCAATGAAAAGCTGTTACTGAGGATCTTCTAAACCCATCACAGGATAGTCAGCAACAGACAGAAAAGCTGAGCAACTTGTGGAAGAGAAATCTGTGCTCCACACTTCTTAGGTCAGCTCACCAAGAGCCATAATCAAGAAGACAGAAGGTCAATTTTGTATATTGGGAAACCTAAAGGAGGCCTTTTATTACCTAGAAAAAAGATGGTAATTGAATTTGACCCATCTCTTTTACATTTGAAATAGTAAATCCTTATATTTTTCTTTGTCTGTCCTGAGCTGGTGCATTTTAAATGTAAATCACAGTGTAGTGAAGTTAAAAGTTTTCCTTGACTTTCACAAGTTCTGATGTGTTGAATCTCTGCAATAACTGACAGATAGATTCAAGAGAAAATGCATAAAAATACATTATGTGTATATGCATGGTGACCTCACAAAAAAAGGCTTGATGAAGGACATGAGAGTTTATCTAGTGTCCTAAACTACAGGAGGAAAATGAGAGCTCAGAGCCTCTGGGAATGAGGTGGAAACAAATTATTATAATTATCAGATAAGACTCTATAATATATAAAGAGCTTTAAAATATCAGTCCCCCACCTAGGGCGGGGGATTTAGCTCATGTGGTACAACATCTACCTTGAAAGCACAAGGGCCCGAGTTTGATCCCCAGAACCACCAAAACAAAAACAAAAACAAAAACAAAAAAAAAACAGTCCCCCAAATTTAAAGACCCAAATCAAAAATAATCATCTGAAATGAACAGACACTTTTCAAGAGGAAGAAGTAAAAACAGCCAAGAAACATATGAAGAAATATTCAACAACACAGGTCATTCAAGAGATGCAGATGAAAAACAACACTGAGATTTCATCTAATTCCACAAACAGTGACTGGTATTGCAAAATTAACCAGCAATAAATGCTGGCGAGGCTGCAGGAAGAAAGGAATTCTCCACTATTGAGGGGAATGTAGACTTGTGTAACCACTGTGGAGATCAGTGTGGAGATTCCTCAGAAAACTAGGATCAGAGGTCCCATTTAACCCTGATACTCCTCTGCTAGGAATACACTCAAAATAATTAAAGGAATCATATCATAGAGATATGTTTATAGCAACTCAAATTTTGTGATAGCTCAATCTCGGAAACAACCCAAATGCCCATCAACTGGAGACTGGATGAAGAAGATGTAGTTTTTTTTTTTTAATAAAATGGAGTATTACTCTTCCATAAAGAATAAATTTGAGTCATTTACACTCAAATGGACATACCTTGAGGACACACTAATAAGTGAAATAAATAAGTCACAGATATGTAAATACTGTATCTTTTCTCTGGTGTGAGAACCTGTAGATATAAATGAGTTCTAGTATATATGATAGATTTTGTGAAATAGGAAGTATTCAAAGGAAAAGGAGTAAGGGAAAATAATGAGAAGAAAGAATATATATGATTAAAAAAAGGGAGCATATGTATATGGGGGTGAGAGGTTGTAGGGCTGGTAGGGAAATGGGTAAAAATGAGAATTAACTCATGTCATATACTTGTACAAATTTCCCAATGTTGATTGTGATCATAAGGTGCATATAAAATGTACCAATAAAGAACTCACTTAAAAAATAAAGTTTGTTAAGTATTTAAAAATAATGATAATTAACAGATAAAAGAACCCATCATGAACAAAGCTTGCCTATAACTTCCGGGATATAGTTTTCAGAAGAATAGGTGGTAATCCACCCTTTCTGGTCATGAGATGTTCCCCAAATCTATCTTCATGCATAGCAAGAAATATCAGACAAGGGCCGGAGGGTTAGCTCAGTGGTTCCAGCGCCTGCCTCGCAAGAACAAGGTCCTGAGTTCGATCTCCGGTAACTACATACAATGCTGGGCATTGAGACTGACGCCCACCAGCAATTAATACCACACACCACAGTGCCGAACGTGGTGGCTCATGCCTGTAATCCCAGCACTGAGGAGGCAGAGACAGGAGGATTGCTGAGTTCCAGGCTTGCCTGGGCTACATAGTGAGCTCAGGGCCAGCCTGAACTACAAAGCGAGACCCTGTCTGGAAAGAAAAAAAAAAAAAAGAAATATCAGACAAAAGTCCTGTTTGCATCTGCTGTTCTCTGGTGTTTCCCATTCAGCATACCCTATAACATACTTTGCGGATTATTTTTCCATGGCCCCCTCAAAATATTTGATTTATTCTTTTAGCCAGGAATTTGACGTTTCTTGAAAAAGTGATCATTACAGAATAAGAAACTTATTATTTAGTTACCTTTCTATATCACTCATCACCATGCTATAAACCACGTGTGGAAAAACATGGCTTGGTACATTGTGTAGATGTCAAAGTCCTTTAGTAATCTGTATAGCACAGTTACATTATAGTAAGTAGTATACAGCTAATGTTTAATGTGTGGGAATTAGGGTAACTGCAAACAATCAGCAGGAAAGCTGTATGGTGCTTTCCATGTTTATCATTGGCTCCTACCCTACTTTACTCATGGTATGTAGATACTATATTTGGAGCCTGCAGTCATGCCAAATCCTTCAAAGTTTATATTTGGACAGATACTTCTTATTTTAGTTATTAAATACCAAAATACAGTTCTATCTGAAAGCAAATCCTTCCTTGGAGACTTTAGAGAAAAGTCAATAAATTTTACTGGTTACAAGTATTTTACTCTTCCTAGGGCTAAATGTATTACAGTATGAATACTTTCCAAAGTATGATTGATAAATATAGTAATCAGGGCATTACAAGTGATATTGTATGATAAACAAGCGGTACAGTCAAAGTTTTACAATGTGCTTCTTGGTGGCTTACTTTGAGAAAAAACCAAGTTCATTTTCTCCATACTGAATAATCAGAGGCAGTTGCTGTAGTTGTAATTGTACTCAGGAATTGGACATGTGCCTACTTGCACCTTACTAGCACTTAATATTAGTTGAGTTCTACGTATCTGGTCATATATTACATGTATGATAAAATTTAATTATATTAAAAGCCTACCCACCCACACTCTCCCACCCCTTATATGCATGCTGTTTCTTTTTATTTCCAAATCATGTGATTGTGAACTGTATATAAAATTTACCAATAAATAATTCAATTTTTTAAAAAAAGCCTAAGAGCTGACCATTTTAAAACTTTCACTGAGCACTTGAGACACAGGTGTAAAGAAAGTAAAGAATATTGGAAGAAAATTCTCAACACCTGTGAATACTGGTACTGGCAGATTTTACATTTAAGAACATTTGTGTAGCAAATGGCCTTGGAAAAGAGAAATAGCACTCCCCACCTGAGCAGGGATGAGATTTGCTAGTTGACCAGTAAAATAAATGTCTATCTTTGGGGAAAGGTTGAACATACTTGATTTTTTTAAAAAAGAGGGCTTCAAAGATTTGCTTCTCTTGGTTCAAATGTAAATCACCTGAGTGTGATGTGTAAGTCTAGATATTATGTAGGTGGAAGACGGAAAACATGGAAAACTAGTGCAGTTATGAAAGCTATGATGATTGCTGTTACTTGAAACAAAGTTTTCCATATCCAAACAGGAAATCTTATATCTTCTCCCAGCATCTGCACAATAGCAGGTTAACTTGTTGATTAAAATACTATAAAATCCAAGTTCCTTCGTTACTATTATAAAATAATGTGCTTTAGGTTACTCAAATAAATCCAGCAGTGGGTCAGTGTCACAACCAGCAATATTTGACTCTGAGTCATGTTTTTATTTGACAGCCAGCACACAATTGTGTTCCCATCACACAATATTGTTATAAAATGTATTAGTTTAGTAGTGTTTAAGTGCTTTCTTAAATAATTTTATTAGAATTATACCATTTTTATTTCAACTTATAATTCTAACTCATTATGAAAAGGCAATATAATTCAAAGCTTTCAGAAAAATACTTTTTTCCACCTTGATGAGACTGTAAAACAAAGATACAAGTTTGGGAAATCAATTCATCTGTTAATAACATCTAAGGAATGTATGTATCAATTTGGTGGATGGTGCTATAAAGTTCAAAATTAAAAAAAAAACAAGATTTAAACAGAGTTCTTGAGATTGGCTGATTTAGTTAAATAATGAGCTTACTAAGAAAAGATAATGATATTTCTAAGTGAGAAGTCATCAAATGGAGTGCTTGCGAAGACTTACCTGACTGACAATGTAAGGAAGAGGATGAAAAATGCATATGCACTATGCTTTCCTTTGGCATGATGGAGAGGAATGGCAGAGAAGAAGAAGTTCAATGCATGGCAAGCAGGAGGCAGGCAGAAACCAAGGGAGGGGTAGAATACAGACCACTCCGGGGCATCCACACAGTGACCCACCTCTTCCCACCAAACTTCACTCCTGAACATCACACTTAAGTTTAAATCCATCAGTAGACTAATCCAGTGATGAATCCTACACCCCTGTGGTTTAATCATTCCCCAGAACCCCATTTATGAGCATACATGGTTTTGGGGGACATCTAGACATAAACCATAACATAAACCAAACCTATAAATGTGACTAGAAGATATCATGTGCAAGGTGAAATTTAACAAAGGAAGATTAAAATGATTGAAAGTAGATGCAAAATGACCTTCAAAAATATCAGTAGTCATGATATAAATAATTGTACCTTAATAAGGAAGTGAGTTTTCTTGGCAGGTTAAACTTTATCTACAAATAGCTTATATCAAAAGTCTTATTTGATGGACAATGTAATTTTTAGATGTAAATGAGTTCTAGAATGTATACTAGCTTTTGTCTGGAAATTTCCAAAGGGAATTCTGTGTGGGAACGTAATGAGGGTAAAGAATAAATATGACTCTGAAATAAAATGAAAGAGCATGTATATTAAGGGTAGGGGGTTGTGGGTGAGTACGGATTTGAGTAAAAATGAGAATTAACTTGTGTCATATACTTGTACTGATTCCCCAGTGTTGTCTGTGATTGTGAACTGTATATAAAAAATACCAATAAATATCTGAAAAAAGTTTAAGAATGACACAAAGATATTCACCAATTTGCATGTAAGGCTGAACTGGAAGACCAGGTAGAGTACAGAAAGAAACGAAGATTATGCACTAGCTATCTAGATTACTGTCTAAAATATATAAAGAACTTTTAAAAAAAATCAGCTCAAATCAGCTCCTCCAAATTTAAAGACACGATTCTAAATGGCGTCTAAGATAGTTTTCAGATGAAGAAGTAAAGGCAGCAAAAAAACATATAGAAAATGTTCACCATCACTGGTGATTTGAAAGATGCAGATGAAACGCTGAGATTCTACTTCAGAAACAATGGCTGCTAACAAGAAATAAGCCAGCGACAAAAGCTGACAGGGCTATGGGAGAAAAGCACCCTTCTTCACTGTTGGTGGGAATATGCAACTGGTGCAACAACTGCGGAGATCGGTGTGGAGATTTCTCAGGAGAACTAGGATTAGAGGTTCCATTTGATCCCGCTATTTTCCTGCTAGGTATATACATGAGAGAATGAGAATATTCATATCACAGTGACCTATGTGCACTCACAGATATAGCAGCTCAGTTTGTAATAGCTGAATCTTGGAAACAGCCCAAATGCCCAAAAACCAGAGATTGGATTAAAAAAAAGGGGTGTTCGTGTGTGTGTGTGTGTGTGTGTGTGTGTGTGTTTAAAATAAAATGCAGTATCACTCAACCATAAAGAGTGATAAATTTAAGTAATTTTTACGCAAAAGTATGTACATTGAGGACATACTTGTAAGTGAGATAAATAAAACACAGATGTGTAAATACTGTATCATTTCTCTAGTATGAGAAACTAAAGATGTAAATGAGGTCCTGAATGCATGATAAATGTGAAGAAGGAAGAAAATGTTCACAGGGAAAAGGAAAAGAGATAGTAGGGAAAAATAAAGACAGGAAAGAAAAAATTCCATAGTTAAAAAAATGGAAAAAAAGTTTATATATATAGTGGTTTGTGTGGATGGCAGGGTGGGCTGGAGAAAGGGAAAAATGAAAATCATGATATCCCATGGACAGATATAAATTTTTAATGTTGAATGTGATCATAATGTGTATCTAAAATGTACCAATAAACTTAATTTTAAAAAGACAAAAATCAGAATAAATTAATGCCATATAAAAATTCATTGTTTACAAATTCCTCAGAAACACAAAGTAATATATAGAATAATTATTTAGTTAAAAAGAGTAAGTTTGCTGTTTTCATATTTTTTATGAATTTAATTACTAATTTTAATATCTGTAAATATTTGAATGAAAGAGAAACATGTTAAAATGAGAATTGAATTGTGTCATATACTGGTACAAATTCCCAATATTGAGTGTAATCATGATGTGTATAAGGTACCTATAAATATAATAATTTTTTTAAAAGTCCACAAAACAAATAGTACCATATGGTTTATTTTCTTCCAACAGCAAACTAACAATCTGCAATATTCTAATAAAATGCTATTAAGTCTAGGGAAAAACAAATGAATAAACAAACAAATAAATAGAGACATATTAAGGTGAATGTTAACACATCATTTAAAAATTATTAATAGTGCATGTTTACAATTACATTTTCATTTCTTGTGTGAATTTGTTACATAACTCACTTTAATTCTCTTGCCATCCCTCTTTCCTTTCCTCTCTCCCCCAGTACCTCCATGTCTTTATCTCTTTCACATTTGATAACTATCTCTCTCCTTATTTTCTCACTGTCTTGTATTTCGCTCTTAATTCATGATTTGGGTGTTTCATAGAAGAGAAACTATGCTATACAACATTGTCAAAATGGCTTTACTCCCACAACTACTATATAGGTTCACTGTAATCCTGATTAAAATCCCAACAGCATATTTCACAGATCTAGAGAAAATCATCCAAAAATAGATCTGAAACAATAAAAGACATAGAATAGCAACAGCAATTCTAGGAAACAAGGACATGGCCAGGGGTCGCTATCCCCAACTTGAAACTTTACTACAAAGCCACTGTGATAAAAACGGCATGGTACTGACAAAGACACAGACTTGAGGATGAGTGGAATAGATTAGAAGATTGAGAAACAGCTCAAGGTACACTAAGCCACCTTATCTTTGACACTGGAGCCAAATATCCTCAATGGAGGAAAGACAGCCTCTTTAACAAATGGTGCTGGAAAAACTGGGCTTTAACCTGCCAAAGACTAAAGCTAGATTCATCTCTTTCACTGTGTACTAAACTAAAATGAAACTAGATTAGAGGCCTAAATATTAAAACAGAAACTCTAATCATGCTGCAAAACAGGTTAAGTAAAACTCTTGGAGACTGGTTTAGGAAAAGACTTTATGAACAAAACTTCTATAGCATGAGAACCAGCAGAAGAAACCAACAAATGGGATCTCATCTTACAAAAAGCTTCTGCAAAGCAAATGAAACCACCAGCAGAGCAAAAAGGGAACCAAAAATATGGGAAAAATCTTTACCAGTAGTTCCTCACCCAAAGGGCTACTATCTAGAATGTATAAAAAGCTTAAAAAAATCAGTCCCCCCAAATTTAAAGACCCAATTAAAAAATGAACAGACAAAATTAACAGACACTTTAAAGAGGAACATGTAAAAGTAGCTAAGAAGTATATGAAGAAATATTCAGTAACACTGGCCACTTGAGAGACGCAGATGAAAACAACACTGAGACTTCATCTCACTCCACAAAGAATGGCTGCTATGTTGAAATTGGCCAGGAACAAATGCTGGCAAGGCTGGGAAGAAAAAGAAACCCTTCTCCCCTGTTGGGAATGTAGACTTGTTCACCCATTGTGGAGATCTGTGTGGAGATTCCTCAAAAACTACGATTAGAGGTTCTCTTTGACCCTGCTATTCCCCTGCTAGGGATATACACAAAAGAAATACAAGATCCATATCACAGTGACATATGTGCAGCCATGTTTTTAGCAGCCCAGTTTGTGATAGCTACATCTTGGAAACAGCACAAATGCCCATCACATCTAGACTGGATATAAAAAAAAGGTGTATTTTTTTAATAAAGTGGAGTATTACTCTGCCATAAAGAATGACGAGGTTCAATCATTTATACTCAAATTGATGTACTTTCAGGACATACTCATAAGTGAAATAAATAGGTCATAGATTGTAAATATCATATCTCTTCTCTGATATGAGAAACTGAAGTTGTAAATGAGCTGTAGAATGCATGATCCATACTATGAAAGAGTAAATCATCAAAGGGAAATGGGGTTAGGGGTAAATATTGAGGAAAGAAAAAAATTGATGGTAAAAAAAGGAAACAAATTTTGTGTATATAGGGGAAGCAGGGTCATAGGGTAGGTAGGGGAAAGGGAAAATGAGAATTAAGTTAAGTCACATACATGGACAAATTCTCAATGTGGAGTGTAATTGTGATGTGTATATATGATATACCAATAAAATGCGCCAATAACAATAGAACATGGATCTAATTTATTTCACTTAACATGATAATATTGTTTTCTAATTGAAGGTTTTCTATATTAACCTATAAATTCAGCAGTTTAGCTCATCTTAAATATGTAGTATGTGATTGTGGTTGTGTAGCTGATTTTTTTTTTTTTTTTTTTTTTTTTTTGAGACAAGGTCTTGCTTTATAGTTCAGGCTGGCCCTGAGCTCACTATGTAGCCCAGGCAACGTTCAAACTCAGCAATCCTTCTATCTCTGCTTCCCAAGTGCTGGGATTACAGGTGTGAGCCACCACACCTGGCACTGTGGTATGTGGTAATGATTGCTGGTGGGTGTGAGTCACCACGCCCAGCCCTGTATGTGGCTACTGGGGATTGAACTGAGGACCTTGCTCTTCTGAGGCAGGCACCAGAACCACGGAGCTGAATCTCCAGCCCATCTATTTTTTTTTAAAAGAAACCAAAGTATGAAGGAAAAAAGACAATTTCATTGAAAGTGAGGCCATAAAAATACTTATTTCAAAGACAGAGTGAATAATACTGTTTAGATTTATTACAGAGGTAGACCATAGACCAAGCAGGACCAATGGCAGAAAATAGCCAAGAGCACATCATATCTGTAAGTATAATGATATGAGTGGCACCAATTTGAATTCATACTGATTTGCCTCTGCGTAACTAAGTACAGTTAGCAGCCTGCTTAGCATTTGTTAGTAAAAGAAATATATCTCACGATTGGCATGACCACTTTTCCTCTAATATTAATTATTCAAGATAAAATTTTACACTTAAAGATCTCTATAGTTCAAACTACAGAGCACTCATTTCTACAGGCCTTTGGGGATAGGCTTCTAATCCACAAAATGATACAAATGTCAATAGGAAACTTTCATTATGTTTGCTGTCATCTATTCCATGAATCTAAGAATAGTATACTAGCAATGTTACAGATTTTCTCATTGTGTTCCTTGGGTTGATTTGATTTTATCAGAAGGATTTGGCATATATAAACTCTAATATAAATTTCCTTTGAGAGACTTTAAAGGTAAGCTTTCAGGAAAATAATTTAAAATTATCTCATTCAAATCTTACTGGTGTATGCAGGTCCTTGGAATTTCAAAAGAGTGGCAATGCATTATTTTTATGCTTAATACTTATTGTAACAGAAGAAATTGTGAATTAAAGTAATTCTCTTAAAAAGTATAAGGAATTTTATCACTAAAATTCCATGTTGTAAATATGCTTGCACCAGTGATAGCAGCTCTGGAACAATGATTAGACTGCCATTTCTATTTTAACTATTTTAAACAAAACTACAGTATTTCATGCTTAAGGACTTGGAGAATTGTTAGGTTCAGTGTACCGATTTATGCCCAGAACTAAGGTGTTTCTGTCTGTCTATGACTTCTGCTATTTCTTCAATCTGTGAAGACTTTGCAATGCTTTGGACCCAGGTGCCATCAACACCCAAGTTAACCCGTAAGCAAGACACAGCTGTCCGTGTGAGTTCAACATACTTTATATCTTTCCATATGGGAATTCTGGAAAAGCACATTCAACAAAAGGTCAGCAAAAAACTTCTGAGGTTCACAGTTCATCCGGGAAATCAGCAGAAGAGCTGGCTGCAGCTGGAACATATGCTAATCATCTTGGCATCAGTTGCAATTTCTACCCCAAGGACTCTCAGGGTGGCCATTATTAAAAATGCATCAGCCGCAAGTAGCCATCTTCTTGCCATGACAACAGCTCAGAGAGGTGTGATGTCAAGGGTAAGGAGGCAAGTTGACCAGGAAAGCGTACTTTATGAGGGTCTGACAACCCACATCTCATTAAGGTACAGCTTGTTTTGGTTTCATTATTCATATTGATCAGAAATTCTTACAGCACTATAGTACAAAAACATTTTATTCCTACTGATTGATCATAAGTACCCAAGGAGTGTACTGTTTGCTTGAGAGGATAGTTGAGTACTGATTGAACATGCTATTTATTTGAATCTGTATGTTATTAGGTACTTAAAATGGTGACTATATAAGTCAGTTAATACTTTAGTGGTATTGAAAATTGAAGTCAAGATTTTTGGGCTATATTCCTAGCCCTTTAAAAATATTTTTTCATTAACTTTCTAACTTATCAAGGCTGGGCTTCAGTGTTTGATCCTCCTGCATCAGCCTAGTTTATCATAATACTTAAACATAAATACCTTAGAAACATTTTACCTTAGTGGTTTGCAATGTTAACCAAGTGTGTAAGAGACAAGTAGCAGGAGGAAGATATATCCTTATCATTTAAATTACTGTAAAGTAATTAAAATGATGATTGGATAGAGGTGTCCATATTCATTAAGTCAAATAATCCATATTCTTCTTCCATCTACATTGTCTATTTTTTGTTAAAGTGAGAAGTTATGCATTTCTAATAAGATTCATAATTTTTCAATTTAAGTCCACAGGCAAACATTTAATATACTGGAAAACCCTTTATAAAATACCATAATATAGTGCCACAATTTTTACTTAATTTTTACATTACCACAATGTAGAACATGTTCATTCAAGGCTTTGAAGCTCTTTTTATATAAAATTAGTATCTAATAAAATTTGAAAATAATGATTGGTGATAGAAAACTCTGACAGCATCAGGTCAGTAGGAATGGAAAGTGAGCATTATCTTCCTCATAATAGGTATATGAGGCAGCATAAAATGTATCCACAGGTTGATGATTCCATCAGCCAAAATTCTCTGACAGATACAGATTTTTCTTTCTTGGTGGATGACACGTGCATGTTTCTCTCACAGCTTTCCTTTGCTTTTGGTAAATTTAAAAGTAGTACAGTAATGCTTAATGCAGAACCAGCCCTGTCCTGACAGCTGCTCTGCATGTCGAACAGAACCCTTTGTCTGTACAGCATCAACTATGACACAGTCCCAGGCTGGGGCACATGCAGGACATTTCAAGGGCCACCGAGGAAGAACCCAAAATCCTTTGACCCCTGGGGATCGTGGACTAAATAATGAAAATTTCCCTCCTTAAGTGGGCCAAATGTATCACCACATCTCAGTTTTACTGCAGGGAAACAAAATGTATAAAATTGTGCCACCACAAAATTAGTGTTGTACAGTATCATCAGTTACTGAACCCTGGCCTTATTTCAATAATATATTTTATTCCACTAAATTTACCTAAGTATAAATATGTAAAATTTAAAAAGACATAAAATTATGTCTTAATGAGATAGTAGCTTTTTCTGAGAAACTTCTCTTGCCAGTAGTTCTGCCAACTACATCACAGAGATAAAATATGAAACTATAAGACCCAGAGAAGAGAGTCACCTTTCTGGTGGGTATAGGGGGTTGGTATCCAGACACCTTCATAGTGCATTTCATAATTTCTGTTATTCCACGGTCTTTCCCAGTGGGATTTACCCCACATCAGAAAATCATGTGTACATTTCATCTGACATCATATTCTCAGCACAAGACACTGGGTTTGACGTACAGTAAGTAAAAACTATAACTAGTGATAATAGGTCAGTGAATAGCAGACCATTTTTAGAATCATTTCTTCTCATAGTATGGTTTGGATACTGTTTTAGAAGAATGTTTTAAATGATAAAACTATCTTCTATCAAAATAACAATTTATACATTTAATTTTGCTGTTAGAAAGGCATAGCTGACAACACTGATTCTCCAAACTCAATTTATCCAACTATGTCAGAATAAATTTTTTTTCTGACAACAAATGTAAACATGCTTTGGATGACTTCTAAGACTATCTCAGGCCAACTACAAATGTATTCTTTTAAAAATATCAGTGAAAATGTAGACTGTTTCTTGTTTCATACATTTATTTTAATTTTTTCTATTCAAAAAGGTTTCAGCTATCCACAAAACAATATAACATTTTATAAAAATATTAATTTTCAGACTACCATGATTCATTCTAAAGAGTGTTTGTTCTAGGTGCTGTTTTTGCCAATTCTATTTTTAGTAAATACTAAATTCTACATTAAGATGCTGAAGACAAAATCTGTTGTGAAAAACATTTCAAGTGTACAGATCTGTTTGTATTACTTGGCAAAGTAAAAATATGTAATAAAAAATAAAAGTTATAAAAGAATAAGCAAATATACTGACTAGTCTGGAGTAGTGAAATGAGACAGCATAACAAAAAAAACATGATATATTTAACAAAATGGACAGATTGAGTGGCTCAACAGGAAAAGCTACTAAATAAAAGGCAGAGAAATATAAGACAGGATAATATAAGGCATGAGCCATACACTCTATGACACATAAACCACTGATTTCTCTGTTGAAATGTAATTCCATCAAAACAAAATCAAATAAAATCCATGTCATTACCTATCTATAATTTTAATATAATGCTTTTCAAGTGACTTCTCAAGTTCAAATACAATCTTATGGCATTTTTCTTCTTTTACAGTCTTCTTTCTCACTTCCATCGGATCCACTTAACAGAGGATGAGGTCAAGTTCTTAAAATAGACAACCTCAATAACTAGAAAGAGCAGAAGGCTTTGAAGTAGGGAGATGAAATTAAAAATAATTTGTTTACTTTCAAGTGCCATCTACAGCATATTTGCCAAAGTAATTGCAGTGCAAAACTTCACTACAGAAAAGTTTATTTTGTAAGTATGCTGAATATAAAATTCTGATATTATAGGAGGGATTTAGATTGATTTCTATAAGTTCTGTTTAGAATGATTTGTATTTCATGTGCCCAATGTGAAGAAAAAGAAAAATAAATTTAATATCTCAAATCTTAATACAATTCCTTTCCTTTTTAATTTTCATATTTAAAAACAAAGGAGATCAATTTCAGATACATACTCCTTTCCTATTTGTTATTTATTAAAAACAGTTACTTTTGAAATGTCATTCCTATTTGCTGTTTATAGTTATTTTTCAGTATTGGATGACTTGTTTGAATAAAAAAGATATTTGATAAAAAAAGAAAAGTACATTTAAAATTAAACTTCCAAAGTTGGAATTCTAGTGACTATTTTAAAATTTCACAGATTTAAGCTAGCTTTTTAACTTTCCAAGGATTTGTTTTCTTCATTTCTAAAATGAAAATGACAGTAATGTTTGTCTTGGTCTTTTTGTAATAATTTAATAAAATAATTTGAATAAATCATAAAGAGGATCTACTCAATATTAGGCAGGTGTTTGTGTGTTTATTTACATTATACCAGCATTTTTAAGAGAAAAACAATTGATTCTGAACCATTTCTACTTTCACAAAAAGCATAAATCAAAGATTAAGTAGTAAATAATTAGAAAAATAAGCAAAAATAATAATTTAAAGTATAAGGTATTGCATTAGTTTATCAGTTACCTATATTTTGAATTTTACACAGTGAATGGGGTTCAGCATTTGTGACTATAACTTGTCTTATGTTAACCACTTGGACATATCACCCAGTTAATTATAAAGAATTGTGCTGACATAGGTTTAGAGAGAAAGAAGAAGCAGAGAGAGAGAAAGAGAGAGAGAGAGAGAAAGGGAGAGAGAGAGACATATACATTTAGATGTACCTAGTAGTTGTTAACTTCAAGCAAATATTGTAATTTCCTGTGGCTTTCTCATTTCGAAAGAAAGGGCTATTCAATTCATTTGGACATTCTTGGAGTACTGGATGCATTGTAATGCACATAGAAGATATCGTTATGAAGATTTTTCTACTTTTAAACTTTGCTATTTTAAAGTGTAATATTCTTCATATATTTGGGCCATTTCACTTAATTTGAAATATTTTAAAAAGAAATGTAGAAAAACATTCTGAAAGAGTTAGGTGAAGAAACATCATAATAAACTCTGTTGGTTGTACATTTTCAGAATAAAATGATTAGAATAGTTGATACTGATAGGTGGTTAAAAGATCATCAAATAGATATCTGTCTGGATGTCACTGCATAGTTAATGAATATCTTGAACGTAACAGGTGATCCTTGTTCTCTCCTAGTATCTCTTTGGAAATATTCTGTGCTTGGTCCTTTGCATAGAAAGTATTGATTTTAGTTTATGGCCACATGAAGTATGATTAAAAATATATCTATTCCAGACACATTGGCCTCAATATCCCTAGAAATACTTGCCCTTGCTTCGAACACATGTATCCCATTGTTCTTGGCACTTTCTGAAACAGCTCTGGAAGGAAGACTTTAGTGTGCGTCTTTAGTTCCATCATGCTGCCTTCTATGTCCTGCACTGATTTAAAAGATTTATTTTTCATAGTGATTGAGTTTGGGGGGAAAGCCAGAAGTGGCTTAGTGCCATATCCAGTGAATACACTGTGTATCTAAGAGCCTATTTCCCATCAGATGGCAGTAAGTAGCACCATTCACCATGTCTTCATCACACTGCATGAAAATATTCAAGAGAGGGGACGTCCAGAGCAGGATCCCAAAGTGGAAAGAAATAGAATATGTTTTTGAAATTAGAAGGAGTGTTTTTGAGAACAGTTAATGGGAATGTATTATTGTGTTTATTTAAAATTTTAAATGTTCATATATTTTAACCACCATATACAATTGCATCAGTTACAGTTTTGAGCACAGTAGTTTTTCATTCATTCAATGATTGAAATAAACATCTGTCCAAATTAGGCATTATTATAGAAAAGAAGGGCAGTAAAATGCTAACCTAAATTATATGTATGTGTGAATATATATTATATATATATATATGAGATGCAAATTTAATTGCAATATTCTGATTAAGTACTTACCGTATTAAATGTGCTACTACAAAAAAATTCAAACTACCAGGGAGACATTCAAATTTATACTTCAGAAATATATTAAAATAATACTTGTATTCTTTTAATCCTGTATTCCTTTATAAGGAAAAAAATAAAACTTAAATGAAGCTGTTTTACCTTGCCAATGAAGTAAAAATTTATAAAAATTTAATAAATTTAAATTTTAAATTTAAAAATTTAAAAATTTAAAAATTTTAAATTTTAAATTTAAATTTTATAAATTTAAATTTAATAAATTTAATAAATAAAAAAATTATAAAGATTTAAGAACTTACTGACACAAATCTCAAATGATAATTTTTGGACCCAACAGGTCCTCTTCAAAAGAATAAAAATGTTATCTTTTCCTTGTAATCATGTATGTCTTTTAAACAGATATTCATATAGCCATAGTTATAGATGAAGTAAGAACAAGAAACAGAAAGAGTAAGTTTTGTTGGGTTAAAATACTGTATTTACTTTTGCTACACAGATTTTTTGGTGACTTCTATAGTCACATTTTGAAAAAAATCTATAGGGATCTAATATCAGAACTCATAATGGCATTATATAACAAGAATTCTTGAGTAGTGTCAACCCTTGTTAGGAAAACAATATTTTATATGAAATAAGAAAATATCTTTGTAAGGCAGAGACTTATAAGATTTAAGTTTCTGGACCCCTGAGTGACGATGTAAGCCATCTTCACTGTTTGTCTCTTAGTTCATTTTCCCACATTGTTGAAAGGTAATATGTAGTTGCTTTTGAGACTCTGTTTCTAGGAAACCCCTAAACACCAAATCACATGTTTTCATCACTCTTAACTGTGAAAAAAATACTTGTTATGTTCCATAACCCCAGATTTGCAGTGGTCTAGTTAACTAGATAACCTTTTGTTCTACTTCTCTCATTTTCCAGACCAGTTGCTCATAATTGCCCTTAGATGCTCTTTCCAGAGATGGTCTTAGATTGTATCTCCAGATGCCCAATGGTTACCATGAGAAAATCTGGTTTTGAATCCTCCTGTTTTCTTCATTAACTTCATCTGTGACCAGGTAAATATCTTACTGGTTATGGTGTTTATGTATTAGATACACAGAGTATAGAAATGATATGTGATTACACTGTTCTCAGACACCATACCCATGTATTGTATCAGGCACACTTGTGAGAGTGCCTCTTTGAAGGCCACTCTTTGAAATGGGCAAGGGATACTGTCTTCCACACATGAACAATAACTCAGTCATCTTCCCCAGAATCATGGGATGAAATAAATTCATGAACTGAGATATATGTACTACAAACTAAGCTTTTCAATTGCCACTTGTAGAGTTGGACACAGAAGAATGGAAAATGGTGATAAGTACTTGTAGAAAATGCAGTCAGAAGTTGAAATTTGAAGGCCCTAAGTAAAAGATAATATCAAAAAAGGAAAGCTCGGAACTCAATGCAAACTCCACCACAAAATGCATATAGGGAAGCCAAAATGTCTGCACTGGAAGGCTAAAGAGTATGTGAGGAAGCCTGAAGGAAGCACAGATGAACATGCCGAGCAAACAGTGGAAGACTAGAGCTGCTCCAAAGAAACAAAAGGGAAGACTTTCATTTTTCTTTCCCTTTTCTATTCCTTCCATGCCACAAGTCCATTGGTTTGTGCCAGCCATATCTGGGGGAGCTTTTCCTCCTCATTTTGTGGGCTGCCTGTTAGTGAGCCATAGACAAGCCCAGAACTGTGATCCACTAATCTGCCAGGCATTTCTTAACCATTCAACGGAACATCAGAGTTCACTACCACAGCATTGACACTTCCCTGTGTCTCATTCCAGTAGTGTTTTCCCCAGAAATAATCATGTCAATATTTATCAGAATATACAAGTTTTACTTCATTTTAAACTCCAAATGGAAGCTTGCAATATGTATTTTTGTTGCTGACTACTTTATGTAAATACCAAGCCTGAAATGTTTGTTTGCTGTTGAATTAAGTCATTGGTTTATAAAAACTAATTTTCTCTAACCTGACTTAGATGGAACTGTATTTTCAGTGAGGCACTACTATGAATAATGTCACTGTGCCTAATATGTGTCTCTCAGCAGAAATGTTTCATGCTGAGGACTGTAATGTTGATTATGCCCAAAGTAGGCTGTAAAGACTAACCCTACAACTGGCTTGTTTAGAGACATGAGTCCAGCTGAAGCTTCCATATCAAAGTCAAAATAATTTGCACCCAAATTCTGTTCCCACAACTAAAACCTTCTCACTAGAAGGACAATGTCCTAATTACAATCATGTTTTTTTTTTAATTTCTGTTCCTAATTTCAAAATGCTTTGTCTTTTCCTTTATGAGACGGTTACATTAGTTTCCATAGAAACACATAGCTTGCCTTTACCTCAGTTGATTGACAATAAAATTCAGTGTCTTGGACTGGCCAGAACCTTTGTCACTTGTACTGGCACTGGTGGTCCTCGTACCTTGCTTTCTCTATTTCTGTCTTTTAGTGTATATATATATATATATATATATATATATATATATATATATATATATATATATTTGTTTGTTTATTTATTTATTTATTTATTTATTTTTAATTTATTTTTAATTTATTTTTTCCCCTCAGGACTATGTCCTATACCGGGCAGGTGGGACTGAAGAATTACTTTAGGAGTCCCCAGCAGGGGACTCATATACACCTAAATGACAGTACTATTAGATGATACATTTCAGAAGATGTTGACAAACATTATTTTATAGTGACTACACTAATTTCTACTTCCATAGGCATAAATTTAAAGGCTGGTATTTTTTTTCACAGTCTGGGGTAGTCTGTTATTTCTCATTATGGTCTTAATTTGCATTTCTCCCATGTGTTCATTAGAGTTTGAATATGTTCTTGTAAGACTGATTTTTTTAAATATTTTGTCAACTTTTGTTATGGATGTTTTTACTTACTAATTTTTACAAGTTCTATATTTTAAAATCACATGTGAG
>PVIC010008198.1:21950-48896 GCA_004025085.1 Thryonomys swinderianus
TTTTTTTTTTTTTTTTTTTTTTTTTTTTTTTTTTTTTTTTTTTTTTTTTTTTTGCTTTTTGAGACAGGGTCTCGCTTTGTAGTTCAGGCTGGCCCTGAGCTCACTATGGTGCCCAGGCAAGCCGCCGCGAACTCAGCAATCCTCCTGTCTCTGCCTCTCGAGTGTTGGGATGACAGGCGTGAGCCACCACGTCCGGCATTGTGGTATGCGGCGTTGATTGTTGGTGGGCGTGTCTTCACGCCCAGCATTATATGTGGTTACCGGGGATCGAACTCATGACCTTGCGCTTGCGAGGTTGGCGCTGGAAACCCTGAGCTAACTCTCTGGCCCTGATTGATAATTTTTGTCTCAGTTCAGATATTACATCTTTCCCTCCCCCACATCTAAATAACATAGATGTTTTCTTACAGAAGTCAAGAAATTATTTCACTTTTTTCAACGTATATGTACAATCCAGTTGAAATTTATTTTGTGTATTTTGTAGTCTGCTTTATTTTTTCGATTTAGGTACACAACAAGTCTTTATGTGTAAGACTGGTGATTTTTCTTCTTTAATTATCAATAGTGAAGGATTCTTGCACTTGAGGTCACTACAGTTTTATTCACTTATTATGGTATTAAAAACTAAACCTAGGTCTTTGCACTGAGCTACTTCCCCTGGCTTTTTATTTATTTATTTTAATTTTGAGACAAAATCTCTACCAGTTAGGAATCACTAGAGAAACAGATTTAATATAATATAATAGATGATATGCAGTGGATTTGCAAAGCAAGCTTGCAATGGCAGCCGGCAGAGTCAGGTGTGGCAGGATGTAAACCTGCCCTCCTGTAGCCAGAGAACTGAAGTATCTTTTGTGAAACTGAAGGCCCAAAGCTCGCTGCAGAGTTAGTTGTAGGCGTCCCTCTCAGAAAGCCAAACTGCTTGTGCTGGAAGGCTGAGGAGTCTGTGCTGAATTATGGAGATCGACACACAAAGGCAAAGTGAAGCCTGGAGATCCTCCCCCAAATGAAACTTCTTTCTTTTCTTTCTTCTCCTTCCTCCTTAAAATTGAAATAATTAATTCTAGCATATAAATATATTTAAAATAACACCAGTTTATACCACAGCAAGATGATGAGAAACAAATTTGAGACCAAAGATACAAAAGGCTGAGGTAAAGGAGAGGGTAATTCTATCAGTATGAGGTGAGGAAACTGGGACCTTAAGTGTGGGGAAGAGATCCTTTGTGTTCTAAATACTGAGGAAAAAGAAGGTGGAGAGAAAGATGTTAAAAAAATTCAAGTAAACGGAAGGAGTAAGTTTGGAATTAGTAACAAGTGTTAATGTTATCGCTAAAGACACAGTTTGAAGGAACTTAGAAGTTTAGAGACCTAATGGGAAAAATTGGAACTTGTAAGAAGAAGCACCTGTATACTAATCTTCAGTGTGAATACTAATCTGTGTTCAGTGGTGTGTAAGAAAAACATAACTGCCACTTGTTGGAGATATAGTTAAATCAGAATCAAGAGAATTTGGAAACTTTCAAGTATAACTGAAAACAAGATGAATAATTTTACATAAGAAAAA
Organism: Thryonomys swinderianus; assembly: GCA_004025085.1. Classification (NCBI taxonomy): domain Eukaryota; kingdom Metazoa; phylum Chordata; class Mammalia; order Rodentia; family Thryonomyidae; genus Thryonomys; species Thryonomys swinderianus. The sequence goes on from PVIC010008198.1 coordinate 23,518, forward strand.
CTGAAATGATAGTAGATTTTGCTCAACACGTGGCATGAGTTTCCATAGATAACTCCCAACTATTAGATGTCAAATGTGTCGAGTTCGTGGTTGCACAACATTGCGGGAAGAAGTCCTGACCAAAGGAAAAAGTTAGGAAAATTCTATTAGAATTAAGGTCGAGAAGAAGTTTCTCAACTTTCAGGTGAGGTCCTGAGTGGGTGGCCACTGAGGCGCTTTGTCAGGGTTAGTTTATATAGCACTTATAATGTGGGTCAAACTGTTATCAGCCTACAGCATTACAAGTGTAGCTGCTTTGCGAATATTAACCCAAGAGGGAAATGAGGCACATAACAAGGGTACAGAGAACAAACAGAGTTTTAAGGCGAACACGGGCCCGGATGTTCTCCTCACCCACCTGGGCGGCTGTTGCCTGTTTGGGAACCTACTGGACCAGGTGGTGCTGATTACAGCATCATTTCAAGTTATTGTTTGTCCCTTATATGGAGGCATGTGGGTCTGGCCATTACACCTTCACCTTGAAGTCTATCTCTCTTCTAATTTGCTTTTAGTCACAGTTCTGATGTCGTTATTTTTTCTACTGATGGGGAATCCATCCATCTTGTTGTATATTAATTTCTGTGTAGCTTAGCTGCTTATAATAAGATCACCAGATTCTACTGCTTGATTCATCTCTTCAGTATGTACATTACCAGACCTTTTACAGGGAAAAAGGAATCCCCAAAAGGCTATGCCATGTTGCAGGCTATGGGAGGGTGATTCCCAGGAAAAGCCCTGCGTCAGCAGGGCTGCAGTGGAGGCATACCTCCCTGCCTCAGTGTAAGCAACTTACACAACAAGGTCAGCACTGGCACCTGGCTACTGCTGTGTTTCAAATCTGGACTGCGAAGGCCTGAGTGGCTGAGGACAGCTGTGAAACGTGTGCTGTGGCCAGACAGGTAAGGCACTGGCCTGAGCTATGTGGCTAAATAAAGACACATCAGACATTGGCCTGGTCCTGTTTCTCTTCAGGTTGTCTGGATCTCAAGTGAACCTCCTGGTTTGAAAGTGTGACAGGACACCTTTAACATTCTTTTTCAGTTTTTTTTTTTTTGCTTGTTTATGTATTGACTTTTCACATTCCTTTTTTATCCTTTTGCTAAAATCTAGAAGGTTCTTTGAATTTCCTAGAGATTGACAGATTAATTGGTGGAACTGAGGCTATAATTATTGCCATAGCTGTAGTTCCCCAGCCAGTGACTCTGTTTTGCCCTCTCCTGTTTTCTTTATTGCTTCTTTAAGAACTCATCCTTAAGTACAGGCCACACATAGTAACTCTTATATGTAATAGACTGTTGGTATTCTAGAGTGCTCTTGATGTTGCATTAAGATGTATAAAAGGAAAGCTTTTTAAACACATGATTAAATCAAATTCTTTTAGTGCTTTTGTCCCTCTAGCTATGATGATGCTTTTACAAATGAATGTCCTGAATGCTCTTCCTCCAGGGTGACAAGGCTCCCAGGAGGTCTTATCAGGCTTGGAGATGAAGACTTCATTATGGAGAACCTACTGGAGGTGCACCAAAATGCTTTTCTTCTAAGAAATACTCCTGTGTTTTCAGGAGGATCTTTCATGGTTCTATGAAAACTTGGTGTGATTCTTCAAGTAATCTCCACAAAAATGCCCTGATTACCCTTTGGAGTACCTCGCCCGCACACACAGATGCTCCCACTCTGGAATTTTCAATGTTCCCACCAGGGAAGTGCATTTAGATATAAACCATAGTGACAGTGGGGAGTTGAGGTGGTGCATCGAGCCTCCAGAAAACTTTCTTTAGGGCCAAAACTTCCTAAGTGTGAGTGTTTAGGGTTCATATAGTCTTTCTTAGAATAGAGGCACTTGCCTGCATTTTGTGTGTGACGTTTCGTGGCCACTTTGTGCTTTGAATTCAGTTTTGGAAACCATGGAAAGATAGTGTCAGTTTTCATGACAGCTCTGTTATCGAATACCCTTGAGACAGCTGGATATGGTAAAAGGAATGAAAGGGTTGATTCAGAGTGACCCACATTAACAGATTAATTGGCACTGACCAACTCTCTAACCTCTTTACTTATTTTTCTTTTCCCAGATCGGATTTCTCATGATAATGAAATATCTCCACGAATTACTGCCTTCCTATTTATTTATTTATTTTTGAGACAGGGTCTCACGTTGTAGTTCAGGCTGGCCCTGAGCTCACTATGGAGCCCAGGCAAGCCTCGAACTCAGCAATCCTCCTGCCTCTGCCTCCCGAGTGCTGGGATGACAGGCGTGAGCCACCACGCCCGGCACTGCCTTCCTATTATATATTTTTCAAATTGTTAAAATATGTTCTGAAAATAAAACTTTAAAAATACTGTTTCCAACTTCATCTGTAGGTCTAAAGACATTTCAATTTAGATGTTTCCTATATTTCTGTAGAATTTTCTATTGCTCCTTCCTCAATTTTAACTCCTTCAATTTTCCTGAGCCGATGTCCACAATGGCCATGACTTTTCTGTATGCTTGATGTCACCCAATGGCCACTGAAATTCTATTATTCATTCATGACTACTCCATGCCTATAGTCACTAAAACTCCTTAGATCACTGTTTTCTTATCCCTATTGCTCTTGTCAATACAGCCTGCAATGACATATATGTAAATGTCTACATTATGGGTTTGGTGAAGCCCCTTTAATTCAGAAATTATGTCATACATATAATTATAATTATGCTTCTAAAGTGTTAACAGTATATTTTTAACATATAGTCTTCTTAGCTAACTTTTGCATGTCCCAATCATTGACACAATAAATATGAAGACTCTTCCAAGATAAGAGAGAAATCATACTATAGCCAATTTCAACAAAGTGTCTTTGGAGATTACTTCCTTACCACTGATTAGGAAGGAATAAGTTTATCTTAATGCCTTTGGTTTAATTAGAAAGGTTTGAGTGCATACAATTTTATACAGGGCTGAACTGAAACTGTGTCCATGGATTTTTACTTGAACATTCTCAAAATAATACTGTTTTTCCAATTTCTCATGAAAGGGGGAATATTAATGCCATACTAAATAATTATATGTCATGTGGAGGTCTTTTATTAGGATACAACTGGGCACTTCAGTTGCTTGAGCTTTCTCAGCTAGCTTGAGGCTTTAAAATATTAGTTTAATATGTCTTCTGTGCTTACCTGTCACTTCTTCAGGTGATAATAACAACTTATAGTATCCACATTAGTATGTTAAATCCTGCTTTAATATGTAATGGAGTGTAACCCACTCAGCAGGGACCAATAATCCTCTGATAAAGCTAGAATTCAGGAGCATAAATATTGTATATTTGTACTCTATCTTTCCCAGAACTAAAAAAATTTATATGTAAATTAATATAAATGTGAATGAACATATTTCTTTTTACTTTCACTGTTCTCTATTGTTTTAACTTGGAAATACACAACTAAATTAATCTCTCTTTCAATGATGTAGTATAGGAATTTTTGTTAAAATAAATGTGTAATTTCTATTGACATTTAAAGCAAAATTAACTTTATCTCCAAAACCTATAGTTCATTTGAGTGGCACTGCTATTCCTTTCCAAGTCTTTTTGATCAATCAGTTATGAATAATATAAACAAGTCATTTGATATCACAATTAGCATTAATATTGCCTACTTTACGCTTTTTCTATAATTACCACAGGAAAATATGTTACATTTTTAAAATGACTGAAATGCCATGTCTCAGAGGAATAGGAAACTTAAGGAGAAGTAACTCATATTCACAAATTATGTCATTTATATGTGAGTTCTTATTCAAAATGATAAAGGAAACATGTATTGTAGAAATGACAACCTTTTGAAAGTATAAGAGTAGATCATAATCCCTAACTATTCATGTGGTCCTAAAATTGAGTCACATCAGGGTAAGGTTAAACACAGCCTGTGAGCTGCTACCTATATTTAAATTTATTTTTGTCATTAATTTGTCATATTCTCCAGTTTAAACTATTTAACAATTCTCTTTATATATCCCTTCATGGTTGGTTACAATAATATTACAAACTATGGTTTGCAAAGAAGCCCCTAAAACAAAAAAAAAAAAAACAATACTTTTTTAACATATATTAAAGTATCAATATTGGTTAATCTTAGTACTTTACAATGACATTTCCCATAGATAGTCTTTAAATAACCATATCCTATTTCAGATATTCACTGTATTTGTATTAAAGTAATTAAGGATAGAAAAATGTTCCAATAAAGTACATGTATTAAAAAGACTTCATTACTTGAAGAAAAAATGAGTATTTTTTAATAAAAAGATCAGATCTAGAACATTCTAGTAAAATTCTTGAACTCAGAGTGTAAAACATTATATGTTTCAAATGAAGAAACAGCTACTACACGGGCCGTTTTATACACCTTATAAACCTTGGTTCCTACCTAGAATCATGAATACTATAATCACTAGAGAGCCCCATAGATTTAGCTGAGTGAGGGCATGCCTGCTTCACAACCGCAAGTTCCAGAGTTTGATCCCCACTACCAAAATAAATAAATAAATAATAATAATAACAACAACAATAATACTAGTAATAATATAAAATCACTAAAGTGCTACCAGCCTGGAGGAGAAAAAAAAAGAATAAAAATTCGGGCTGGAGATTTAGCTCAGTGGTTCTGGCGCCTGCCTCACAAGCACAAGGTCCTGAGTTCAATCCCGGTAGCCAATGCTGGGTGTCATGACTCATGGCCACCAGCAATCAATACCACATACCATAGTGCCAGGCGTGGTGACTCACGCCTGTAATCCCAGCACTCAGGAGGCAGAGACAGGCAGATTGCTGAGTTTGAGGCTTGCCTGGGCTAATAGTGAGCTCTGGGCCAGCCTGAACGACAAAGCGAGACTCTCAAAAACAACAAACAAACAAAGAATAAAAATTCATCCAGTATCCAACAGGTATAAGTGATATGTCATGATAAAATACATTTTGACAATTTAAATTAAAAAATGGAAACAGCTTTTATATAGAGGAGTTGGTGGTAGGGATGGCAGAAGAATGAAAAAATTAGAATCAAGATGTATCATGTATCATATAAATTTATACTGTTGAATTGTGACCATAATGTATATATAAAATATACCAATAATAAATTTAAACAATTATGATAAAATTATACAAAAGTTATAAGGGTCATTCTCATATATGAATAATTATTAACAAATTCCCTGACATTTTATGGGTTGGTAGAAAGTAATTTAAGTGTTTACCAGGTAAATGGTACACAGGCATGCATCTTTTTCCCAGCTAATTTATAAATTCTACGATAATGAGTTTTACCTTATGATTTTATATTTACATTTACATATGTTTATTATATAGTTTCGTTTGCATACCTGGAAAATGAATATAGGAACTTGCTATTATTTCCTCAAGTAAAGGCAAGCTGAATAAATGTGGATAAATTTTTAAATAGCATAAAATAGCGTATCCTACATAAATACCATCAAAGGCTAATTTATTATAGGAAATGCTACTCATAACAAAAATGTTGACTGTATATATGGTAACGTTTTCCCTGTCCTGCCTGTGGTAATAACAGATGTCTATTTGTAATACTAAATAGGTTTCTGAGACTAATCTAGCATCACATAGCTTGGAGCTTTATATAAATGGAAAAATTTTACACAGAAGCATTTAAAATTTCTAAGTTTTTTAAAAAACTGTTGAAATATACTTGGACAAATCAGCACGTGAGACACTTTAGACATTAATAAGGAGGGAAATTATGTTACTGATTTGAAATTTTCATCTTTACTGAATATGCTAAGCTGTATTTGTGCACAGTTCTTCCATGTTTTATATTAGTATTTGTAAAGTATTAATATTAGCAGTTTTTAAACATATGTAGTGTGCAATAGGAAATTTATAATGCTCCATTTTTGTTTGATGAAGAGAACTTCGTATAACATAGTTAACCGAAACTTGAGTGGCTGTAGCAGACTGTTTTCTTTTTAAAATTGTATTTTTTTCTCAACTCATTCCAAATATTTTATGTTTTACAGCTTTTCTCAAGAATTCTAAAGTTTATTTTGTCTTAATACTGTTTGTAATGGATTTTATTGACATGTGATAGCGTCTATGATGTTTTTATGGTCTGACCTTATGCTACTGAGGCAAGAACTTTCTCTTGAAGAATTCCACTAAATCAGATAATCTTTAAATTAATTAAGATGTCCATAGTCAGATGTTCCTGTGTCATATAAATAACACATGCTTAGGGCTGGAGATTTAGCTCAGTGTTTCTGGCGCCTGCCTAGCAAGTGCAAGATCCCTGGTTCGATTCCCAGTAACCACATACAATACTGGGGGTGGTGACTCACGACCACCAGCAATCAGTAGCACACACCACAGTACTGGGCGTGGTGGCTCATGCATGTAATCCCAGCCCTCAGGAGGCAGAGACAGGAGGATTGCTGAGTTCCAGGCTTGCATGGGCTACATAGTGAGCTCTGGGTCAGCCTGAACTACAAAATGAGACCCTGTCTAAAAACAAAACAAAACAAAATAAAACAAAACAAAACAAAACACACACACACACACACACACACACACTCCAAATAGGAAAATTTGTAATTAGCAATTGCTACTAGATGCATCTAACTACTACAGAAAAGATTCATAGACCATGTTTGTTGGCCCCATTTTTTTTCTGTTTGAGCACTGATTAATTTCAAATCACTCTGGTAATTATGTAAGCATATTTGTGATTGGTAGTTTTATGTTAGAATCCAATTTTCTTTTTTCTTTTGTTGTCTTTGGCTCTTGTGGCTCACCTAAAAAACATATTGCAGAATTTTGCAAATTTGACCAGCACTATTTACTTAATGTCACATATTTCCTTGTTATATATTTTGTCTCGAGTGACTGGTCCTTTTTTAATCACAGTTATGTTGTTAGAAGACAGGATCCCATTGGTTACTATGTTCCTCTGTTTTATACAAGTATTAGACTTTGATGTATATCAGTGTTTTGCATTAATAAAATATTGTACACAGACAATCATAATAATTATAGTTTTACATACAGCTCTAAAAATAATGCAATATTACCTTTAGGAAATCATGTAGTTTCCACCAATGATAACTAGTAGAAAAAAGTATAATGTAAAATCCTAACTATGATGTTGATATTAATACAAGGCACTGCTCATATGTCAAATTCTTCGGTGTTACTTGTTCTCATGTGTATCTTTGTGTTTGTTTAATTCTACATACTTTTGTCACGTACTTGTGCACATTTATTTGTATATTCATTATCATATTCAAGATGTAGATAGGTTGTGTTACTCCAATGATCTCTGGTCTTCTATTTGATTTTTAAATTAAAAAAATTGTTTTTAAATAGGTACACTTTATACATACGTCATGATCACAGTTAACATTGGGAATTTGTACCAGCATATGACACGACTTAATTCTCATTTTTCCTATTCCCCTACCCACCCTATACCCCCCTATATACATGTGTTTGTTTCCCCTTTTTTTGATATCGCAATATTTTCTTTCCCCTCATTGCTTACTCCTATGCCTATTTCCCTTAGGATATTTTCTACTTTACAATATGTACCATACATTCTAGAATTTATTTACATGTTCAGTTTCTATACCAGAGAAAAGATACAGTATTTACACATCTGTGAGCTCTTTGTTTCTCTTTGGAGTATGTCCTCCAGCTATGTCCATTGGAGCACGAATGACTCAAACTTGGCGTTCTCCTGTCAGAGCAAAGACACAACTCTCTGCCCTCCTATCGCTACTCTTGTTGCCCCGTCTCTAGTCCTGGGCAACTGCTTACCTGTCTTCCATTTCCAAATAGAGCATATTTCCTTCTGCATCTCCTAGTCTCACCCAAAGAAGCAAAATTTTAAGAACAAGATACATTTTTATCAGTTTTACCTTCTCTGAACTTTTTGGGTACTGATACTAAGAACTTTGCTTATCTCTACATCCAACAAAAATTCACTGTTTTTTTCCTACACGTTTTATAATTTTGTTTGACATTTAATATGATATCCATTTCAAGTTAATTTTTGTAAGATGTGAAATGTAGATCAAGATTTAGTTTTATACCTATGCCATTATAATTGATCCAGCAATGGCTATTTAAATTATAATTTCTTTATTAAATTGCTTTTGTATTCTTATTTTTCAAGATCATTGCCACGTATTTGTGGAAGTGTGTTTCTGAGTCTTCTAACTAGTCTCACTGACCTCTGCATCTGTCTCTCTGCCAAAATCACACATTCACGATTCCCGGGTATTTCGCAAGCCTGAGCAAGATGAGAAGAATTTCTCTCAGTTTAGTTCTTTTGTCAATATTCATTCTCTTCTTGACCTTTATTTTTTATTTTAGGTCCTGTGCTATATTTATACATTTTCAAATATTATCAAATATTTGAAATATTTTCAAATATTTGTTGGTTAACACAAATACTGTTAGAACTACAGATTAATTTGGAGATAATTCATGTTTATTATACTGTATTTTTGATAGAATACTTTATGCACTATTTTTATGGTATTTTATTTCTTTCCTTAAGATTTTTTAAAACTACTATTCAGGTCTTGCATATACATTTTAAAGTATATTCTATGCGCAGTTTTTTTTTTAGTCTTCTATTTCCTTTGGAATTATTATAATTTGTATTGCATTTTAAATTTTTGTTTCTATATGTTCACTATACAATATTATCCATAAGAATGTTTCTATAATCTAGATTCCTATAGTTTCATTCACAGAATATTATGGCATGTACATATGGAAAAAGTTTATTGCTAATATGTATGCTTTTCCCTGTCTTATTGCAATGAATTAAATTTTCATTACAGTTTTGAATGAGTTATGTAAATTAATATCCTAATTTGAGAGGAAGTAGTGTTAAGGTATTCATAGAATGTTTGTTACTTTTTTTGAGGATACCCATTATGAAGTTCAAATAATTTAGTATTTTGACCATATTAAATATATTGTTAATAACTGCTGTCAAAGGTTTTTTTCTCAATTTATATTCTAATATGATTTTTCAAATTCAATCTGTCAATAAATGCATTGTATTGATTTTTAAATGATAATTAGGGCTTGCATCACATTTGGTGATGATGTATAATTTCATTTTACATTGTAGGGTTTTGTTTCCCAGAGTATGCTGGATTTTATGTATGTAAAATGATTTTATTTGTAAATTTATAGAAATATTCATCTATAGTTTTATATCTATATATTATATGGGTATAAGTAGGGATCAAGAAAATTCTTTGCTCATGAAGTTAGTTAAGAAGTACTCACTTTTCTTTTTCTCTGGATGAGATTTTGTAAAATTGAATTCAGTTCTTCAAATGTTTGGTAGAGTTCTCTAGTGAAACCATCTGTTCTTGGAATTTTCTTTTTCAGCTCTGTCTTAATTATAAATTCATTGCCTTAATTGTTATAGGATGCTTCTGGTTGTCTATTTCATCTTGGTTTAGTTTTAGTTTTATATCATTTTCAAGATGTTGGCTTATTGTTCCTAATTGTCTTGAGGAGCATAAGGTGTTTATAAAATTCACTCATAGCCTTTAAATGGCTACAGAATCAGTACTAGGGGCCTACAGTTCGTGCCTGGGATTGGTAATTGTTTTTTTTTTTTTTTTTTTTTTTTTTTTTACTTTGGTCAATAGTACTAGAAGTTTGTCATTTTACTGAACAGGTACTTTGTTTTATTTTTTCCAATTTTATCATTTACTATCATTGATCTAATTTTCTTCTTTCTGTAAGACCTTTGATTGGCTTTTTTCTGCTTATTCTTGTCCCAAGATAGAAAATTTGATTAAAATTTTACTGCATTTCTCACTTATAATGTTATTTATGTCTAGTTTCACTCAATGCTATTGATTTTTGTATGATTTCCATTATTTTGCATAGTTTCACTTTATTTATTTTTTATTTTTTATTTTTTTTTGAGGCAGGGTCTCGCTTTGTAGTTCAGGCTGGCTCTGAGCTCACTATGTAGCCCAGGCAAGCCTCGAACTCAGCAATCCTCCTGTCTCTGCCTCCCGAGTGCTGGGATTACAGGAATGAGGCACCATGCCTGGCAGTTTCACTTTATTTTTAAGAGTGTGGACAATCTTGTTCAAAATTTCTTGAATATTTTAACGACAGTGTAAAAATATTGAGAATGATGGTAGCAAATTTTCAGGCTACTTTTTTTTTTTTAACAGTCTCTATAAAGTTCAGGTTGACAGTGAACTCACTGTGTAGCCCAGGTTGGGCTCAACCTTAAAGCAATGCCCCTGTCTCAGCCTGTCAAGTACTGGGAGTATAGGTATGTGCTACCATAGCCAACTATCCACCTTAATTTCTTATAGAAGAAATAATTTGATAACTGTGAAGAGTCAACAGTACTATTATAAGAGTCTTGTAGCCAACCAGATAATTTCCAGTGTCCTATTTGACCAGAAAAAAACTAAAATATTTGCACTGTGCAGAGTAGGAAAAAAGTTTTCCAATGCTCCTGTTACAAGTCAGGCAGCTGAGGGATCTGCTCAATTTAGGATTTGCATCCTGGCTGAAAATGCCTGCATAAGAAACTGATCATGAAGTACATCACAGGCTCCCCCAGTCCTTCAGGAGGATTGCTGTGCTCCCAGCATAGAACACTGAGTGGACTGGCATATCTGAATGGTCAGGACTCCTAACAGGGGTTGTTTGGAGTGAAGTGGGGGCTCAGCAGCTGGGCACAGAACTCAACCAGCACTGCCACTCATACCACCTTGAGGGCTGTATGGAGACGCAAAGCATTAACCTTGGAGGTTGATTACCTGGGGCCCCTACAACTAGCCACACACACCACAGCATTCCCATTGCACGTGTTGGCTGCTGTCTGTACCTGGATAAGCCCCCACAAACACTTGCCAAGACTCTAAAAATCACGCGTGCCTGCCTACAGCCAGTTCGATCCTGCTGTATTGTGAGAAGGTGAACCTTTTTGGCATTCATTTATACCTACGGTTTTTAATACTACAGAAAAGATATGGTACTTACACATCTTTGTCTTACTTATTTCACTTATGAGTATGTCTTCACGGTACATTCACGGGTATAAATGACTGAAATTTATCATTCTTTAAGGCTAATATTCCATTTTATAGAAAAACACATAATATATGATAGATAATGTAAATAGGAAGAAGATGCAATCAGAAAAGTTAAAAAGTGGGTAGGGGAAAGTAAAAAAGGGAAAGAAAAAAGTTGATAGAAAAAAAAAGGAAATCAAGCTTATGTATATAGGGGATAAAGGTTGTAGGGTGGGTAGCGGTAAGAGGAAAAATGAGAATCAAGATGTTTAATGTACAGGTACAAGTTCTGCATGTTAAATGTGATCATATTATATGTATAAAATGTATCAATCACATCAATTTAAAAAATGGACCTTGAACACTTGACAATGTGTGTGGCTAGCTGTAGAATCTAGAAGAATACACCCAATTAAACCTGCTTATGAGTGTGAATTACTGTGTTGGTTTTTGTTTTTGTTTCCCATAATGTGCATATTAACTTTAAAGAAATAAAAATATTTTAAAACACAAAATAAATATAAAATATTAGCAAATATGAATTGTAATAAAAGTATTGGAAGTTTCATTAGATTTTGATCTTGGATGGTGGATATAACTTGACTGTGATATAGAGATGATACTCTCGCCTTATAAAAGAAAGTAGAACATCCTGAAAACAGGAAGAAACAGAGAGACTTATACAGTGTAGAATAAAATAAATTACTGTGTAGAAAAGAGCCTCAAAAATTAGTAAGTGATAATAATGAAATGGAAAGAATTATAAAGAAAATAAAAAAGGAAATGAAAATATCAGAAGGAATTTCATACATACAGGAGGGGTAAAGAAGACATATGACTTTCAGAATGCTTAAACAAATAAAACAATGAACCAGATGTGTTTAATACTGTACAGCATTTTCTGAAAAGAATATCAAAAGTCTCTTTTATTGGTGTTTTTTTTTTTTTAGTACAGGGTCTTGCTTTGTAGTTCAGGCTGGCCCTGAGCTCCCTATGTAGCCCAGGCAAGCCTTGAACTCAGCAATCCTCCTGTCTCTGCCTCCTGAGTGCTGGGATTACAGGCTTGAGCCACCATGCCTGGCTCTTGGTAAGTTTTTAAAACTATGCTTTAAGTACTTTCTCCAAAGCAATTCTGGCATGAAAAATTTCTTGTTAGCACTTTATTTTAAATCACCTGACTTAAGTCATGTGTATCTAGACACAAACACAAATGTCCTTGCCTATCTTGTTTCCCATACACTACTATCACATTATGTAATTCTTCTCTTCAAGCAAGTTAAATAATTTCCTTATCAATAAGTTTTTTATAGGAGATTCTATTGGCAACACAAGGTCGCTTTTTATTATATTCAGTATGATGCAAGCATGTATTTATCTTGAATCTCTTAAAACCAAGTATCCTTGAAATTAGTTTGAATTAGACACCAAAAAGTTTAATTGAAAAAGAACTATAATCACATTCTTGACTTCTTTGGGTATGCATTATTTTTACACATACTTTTACTCCATTTGAAATTTTGTAACTGCCTAAATAGCAAAGATGCAAACATGAAAATACTTGCAAGTAGTATGTTTTCTGGTACTTAATTCTATGTTTGCCCGATAACTATTATATATGCTCTTATGAACTCTTCATTGTGTCACATGCTAGTGGTTGAAAGCTGAATATAGTGGTTTTCCTCATTTTTATTTGCATAAAAATCATAAAATCTGAAATAGTTTGAATTTTTACCAAATTAAATCAGATGTTTCTATAGAAACTCTTAAATATCAAAAACAATATATTGGGCTGGAGATTTAGCTCAGTGTTTCTGCTGCCTGCCTACCAAGCACAAGGTCCCTGGTTCGATCACTGACAATCAGTACCACATACCACAAATGCCGGGCATAGTGGCTCAAGCCTGTAATCCCAGCACTGGGGAGGCAGAGACAGGAGGATGGCTGAGTTCGAGGTTTGCCTGGGCTACATAGTGAGCTGAGGGCCAACCTGAACTATAAAGCGAGACCCTGTCTCAAAACAAAACAAAACAATATATCACATCGTATATCATTTCTCTTCATGCATATTTGAAACTTCCACTGAAAAAATTCATTAGATACATGTCTGATTACAAACTTTGGCTTACCACTTAGGGTCCTACTTAATATGCAGATTGTAGGCAGCGTTCTGATTTACAGAGGTGTCTTGTGGCCTCTAGTAGTGCATTGCACATGTTCATTTTGAAAAGCTGACTTGTCTTTTCCAAAATAAATCACTGAACAACAGCTGAATAAGAGGGTTTTATTTTCCAAAATTATTCATGCTTTTCAAAACCTAGGAATTTTCTCTTGTTTTCCTCCTACGTTCATATCAAGGAGTGGGGATTACCTATCCCTTGTGAAAGGCATTTTTTTTTTTTTGAGATAGGGTCTCGCTTTGTAGTTCAGGCTGGCCCTCAGCTCCCTATGTAGCCCAGGCAAGCCTCGAACTCAGCAATCCTCCTGCCTCTGCCTCCCGAGTGCTGGGATGACAGGCGTGAGCCACCACGCCCGGCACTGTGCTGTGTGGTATTGATTGGTGGTGGGTGTGAGTCTCCACGCCCAGCATTGTATGTGGTTTCCGGGGATTGAACTCAGGACCTTGCACTTGCGAGGCAGGCACCAGAACCACTGAGCTAATCCTCCAGCCATGAAAGGCAATTTTTATAATAATAAGGAACTAAATTGAATCCAGAAAAACATAATAATAGAACATTTACACCCAGAGGTGTGTAGGGAAAGGATTTCAAATACACAGAAATGAACTAATTATTCCAAGTTCCTTAACAACAAAGAAGTAGTGGGATGTATCTCAAATATTTGTCTTCTGGACTACCCTGAAACCAGTGAACATCAAAACAATGAAAACTACTTTTAATAGTGTTAATAATATCAAGCTTTACTAAGCTGTTCTTTTGCAAAGAGCCCTATCCTATTTTGTTTTCTAATCTCCACAACAGCTCTGTTAACATTGGTAATTTAATCTTGGTAAATGTGAACTAATATAACTCTTTCACAGTTTCCCAGGGTAGCAAAGCTGCTGAAGAGGAGTGTTAACATGTATGTCTAGTTTCAAAACTGTTTATCTTTCCATGACACTATATTTATTCTACAAATGATAATAAGATAGAGGACTGTATGTGATAGCACTAACCTTGATTCCTCACTTTCTTTTAGAACTGACATTTAATTTACCTGCAGAATTTTAACGGAGAAGAATGAGAAATTTGGGAATATACTGAAACTTGAGGAGAAGAAAAGCTGAAGGGGAAATAGTTCCCATGGGAAAAACCAAATTGGTATAGCCAACAAGGTTGAGTTAGGGTCTGGTAAATTTTTACTGGGTCACGATTCTTTTTTTTAATTGAATTTTTTATTGGTACATTTTATATACACATCATCATTATACTCAACATTGAGAATTTGTACCAGTATATGACATGATTCAGTTCTCATTTTCCTCCATTTCCCTAGCCTCTCTACAATCCACCACTCCCTATATACATAAGTTTTGTTTTACTTTTTGCCATCACGTTTTTCTTTCGCCTCATTACTTACCCCTACCCTTTTCCCTTTGAATATTTTCTATATCATAATATTTTTTAGGACTTTCACTCTATAGGAGGTGAAATAATGGCTATTCCACTTTGGACACATGTGAAGGTCCTCTCTCTGCTATATCGCACGGGTCCTTAAAAGGAGAGGGCACATGCTATACATTGTTGGGAAGGAATATTAGGACAAAAGACTTCTGTCACTTTAGTGCATAATGGGACATACCAAGAACCCCTCTCTTGTCCCCAGGAAGGCCCCTGCCTGAATTTACCTCCTCTAGCGGGTCTCCCTTTTTATTATTTGTGTTTTCATAACACTTTCCTTCAGTTGCTTTGTCTTTTTTTTTTTTTTAACAGATTACAGTACCATGTTTACCTGGGCACCTTACAAGTCCCATTTCAGTAGTAAATTTAAAATTATTCACTTAGGCAATTTTTTTCTCAAATCTCAAGTAAGAATGTAGGAAGTCTAATGAGGTACACTCAAGACCCTATGTGTACTTGAATTAACTGATCTTGAAGTTGTGTTTAAAAATCAATGTAATTTTGTGCTCGCTTCGGCAGCACATATACTAAAATCAATGTAATTTACCAGAGATCTTGGTTATACAAAGTAATAATCCCATATATGTATGTGTATGTATATATATACACATACATTTCATATATGTAAATATATGCCATATTTGTATATGGAATAATATATATAATTAAAATAATGAGTATATGATATGTAAAATAATATATATAAAATCCATACATATTATATATATTCTATATATATATGCCCAACAAATAAGATGTTACTGATTTGTGTTGAATTAAGACAATTTCATTTGAAATAATTGTGTATAGGTATGTAAATCTCTATAATCATATATAGAGATAACTCTGTGTGCTGATTTGCCACTTTTTAAAATTTCTACATGATCATACAGCTGAACTGTAGTTCAAATACAGATAAGATATTAGTGTTGAAAACACTTAGAATTTGTCCAGTTCTAGGTCAATTACATGGCAACTATAGCATCTCTTTAATGGTCACATAGTTTTTGATTAAATATCTTCAGATTAAAGAAATTCAATATCCAGAGAAAATCACCAGCATATTCACATATAAAACCAAGCGGATGAATCAAATAATTCAATGAAAATATCTAGTTGGACAGAAGACAAAACTCATATCTGAAAGACTCGTTACTGAATATATACTTTTCCAGCAACACCAAGGATGTCCAATTAACAGCTAAAAGATACTAGCATTGTGGTCTATCAACCTTCCATGTAAACTCAGACATTAGAGATCATTACATATAATCTCTGTGGATCTCTCTGACAATTGTATGCAATTCTAAGAAAAAGTCTGTTCACTCAAACATCAACTGTAGAAGAATGGTTCCAGCTCACTGGAATTCTGTTATTTAGAGGATAATATCTAACTCTAGGAAAACAAAGTTCTATGATTTTGATACATCAGCATTTCAAAATAGATATGAATTGAACTCCTCAAAGAGTACTTAGATAAAATCTGAAAAGAAAAAGATGGAAAGATAGTAGCAACATCTTTTTTCCTGTAATTATCCAAAGAAAAGAAATGTTATATACCACCTATCATAGTGCCATTTTCTATTAAATATTAGACATGAGAAAACTGAAAAAATGCGATTTTTGGAATGTGCCTCATTCACTGCAAGGCAATAAGTTCATGTGAAGTCTTTTTGAGATATTTTCTCTTGTGCAAACATTCTAGGTGCTCAGATTAGAAATATTTTAGTTACTTATGAAATAGTGAACACGTGTACTTCTATTTGTCAGTATTTTTTGGCATGCCTATATAGGAAAATAGCTATATAAGTCTCACATGATAAGTGAAAATAATATAAAGAAAGATCTAACTTTATAATAATTTGTTTATATTAAAAATTCCTTTTGCTCATTCAACAGAGCTGATAGATCATCCTCCATACTTCCCACAAATAAAATGCCAAAATTACATTATTTTTTTGTAAAAATAAATATTTGTACCTGCATATTTTGCAGTCAGAATTAATCACAGATCCATAGCAGGTGGCAATAAATATTTCCCTGCAAATACCAGCTGATGTTATTGAAACATCCCCTTGCCCACACATTCGTGTTGCTCCCCATGGTGCATTGCATTATTTGTTTTGCTGACAACAAACACTCAAGAAACTGACATTAGATCACTTTCAATTCAGTATGAAAGACTGGCAGAGAGAAACTCAAGGGAAGACACATGTTGACTTAATGCCAGTATAAAATGCAACAGTGCTTACTCTGAAAAAGATCGAAGGTGACAAATAAAATGCCAGACATTTTAGATGAAAGCTAAAGTAAAATATTTACCGGATTCATTTTTACACTGGAGTGCCTGTATGCTTTTTCCTCTGCTACTGTCATTCTCTTTAATGCAAAGTGGAAAAACCAGGCATTTAATTTGAATCCAAAAAATATTGTATTGACAGACTGTACTTGACTGGAAAGCTAGCCAAAAATTCTTTCAAAATGTAATACAAGTTAAAATATATCCTGTAATCACCACTGGAAGTAAAATGAGAGTAGTGATAATAGTTTTAGGAAGGACTGGCAAGGACCCCAAAGTAGCGAGTCATTTCAGAGAACACACCAGAGGCCAGGCCATTGGAGAAGTGAGAATCTGCCAAATTCTTGATGCCTCAAACCCACCTACATCTCTAAACATATTAAGTATACTTTATATTATTTTCAAAATTATAACAGCCACTTTGCTTTTGTTACAGATTTTATTTCATTGTAAGTAAAGATTAAAGTTATCCTGCTCTTTTTTGCAAGAAAATGAAAACAGCCTACATTTGTCCTGAGCAAACTATCAAAAAAATTCTGTAGTAATTCTATGACTTTCACATTTGCTTTAAGCATATAATCATCATGCTTCCAGGAAAAGAGGATAGAGAGTGTTTTTGCCAATATTTTGTTCTATTTAAACTTAAGTAATCCCCTGAAAAGATTGGAAATATGACAAGAAAATTCCAAAGCTCTTGTTTTTACTTGAACTATTTTTTCATCTCAATTTAATTATTCAAAACAACTAAATCATTAATAGTTATTTTAGTCAATTGCTATTGTCATTTGCCACATGTACTTACCTTGCAGATAGATAGCTATCAAATTTGCCTTTTAAATTCAATTTCTGTATTGTGGTATACTGCTTTTGTATTTTTTAAATGAGAAACCATGATAAATGTTCTTAGTTTTTCTGTATTTGAACACAGTATTATTTTACACTCATTCCTCACTTTCCTTTCAGCAAATGTATACTTTTAGGTTTAGTTGTGTACCCTCAGTGTGTTTTTGCTCTATCACTTTATTTATTTATTTATTTATTTATTTATTCATTCATTCATTCATTCATTCATTTATTCATTCTGAGACAGGGTCTCGCTTTGTAGTTCAGGCTGGCCCTGAGCTCACTATGTAGCCCAGGAAAACCTTGAACTCAGCAATTCACCTGCCTCTACCTCCCAAGTGCTGGGATGATACTTGTGAGCAACCATGCATGACTCTATCACAATTAAAAAAATATGAATCGGGGCTGGGAATGCTCGTCAGGATGAAGACTCTGAGTTGAAAGAGGTTGGTGAGAAGTTTGCTGTTAGAACCACTAATGCTGTTTTGGTTGTGATATGTTCCTTATTCCTTTTGTGAAGATTTATTTGTGTTCTTGGTTTTGCTATTGTTTATATGGAGTTGTGCTTATTATTCAAGTTGACTATTGTGCCTGATCCTTCACCATTAATAATCACATTTATGTTCAATTCTAGAAAATTTTAAGGCAGTATCTCTTTTAATGTTGCCTCAGCCATGTTATTAAAGCACAGCTAAGCAGATGTATTTATCGAGAAACACTGTGATAGGCAGTGATGTATACATTCAAGCAGACTTGAAGGGAAGTTCTCCTAAATACATCATGTTTGGAACGAATGAAGCTTTAAATTACAATAAGATGCTGACACACTTGCAACAAGAATAAGACTGCCCGGTTAGAGGAGAATTACTGAGCATTGCAATGAAATAATCAATGGAACAGCATAGAGAAACAGAAAACACTAAGAACAAAATTGTCTTCATAAACACTGGGCAAGTAATACCACACATGCCTTACTCGTTGACCATGAATCCAATTTGACACAATGTGACAAAGGTCAGAGATCTGAAAGGAGCCTCTGAGGGTGTATTCACATTTCAAGAGCATTTTATCTTTTCAGAAACAAAATGATTCCAAGGAATCATCAGTCTACTCAATGGTCAATTACAATTACAGTTAGTAAGAAAATCAATGGTAGAGTAACATTTAGGAAAATCAGACTGGAAATTAATTTCACACCAAATAATATATTTGGAGAAAATAAACAAGCCCTCCTTGGATTTCAGTGAAAACAGAGATTTACCAGGCTCTGACTGATACAGACAGTGCTGACCTAGAGGTAAGGCTCAGGTAAGAATTTTCCTTTGGCTCTGTGGATTCTGAAGGAGCAGAAACACACACACACACACACACACACACACACACACACACACAACCAGGCTATGATGAAATGGGTCTTGCTAGAGAGGTCCTAATTCACACAGATGATAGATGTGCCGATGTCAAACTGCCTAAGGAATATGATTAAATTCATAAAGTTACAATTTCCCTAAGTAATGTTTTCAGATGTTCATAAAAGTAAGAAATGGCACGTAGCATATAATCATAAATGAGAATAAATAAAATTGAGCACATTCTTTCTTTTTATTTGCTTATTTATTTTACCTTTCTATTTTTAGTAATGGTATGCATGGATCCCAGAGCCTGATACATACTACGAAAGTGCTCTACTACTGAGCTACTTCCTCAGTCTGAGAATGTTCTTCTGTAATGACCTTTCATTATTTCTTCAAAATATTTTGATATTAGTTTAACACAAAATGTGCCATATACTGTGAGAAAGCTATACATTATCTGAATCAACTGAAGGGTACAAAAGCAAAGAATGACTCATAGAAGATTCGATACAGGAATCTTGAAGCTATCTCTGAATGGGAGAAAATAAATACCTATTCTTATTTCTACTAAATATTTATTTGAGTTTCCAACTGTTTAATAATGAAAGGAAAATACATACACACACATATAAAAGAATTGAAATCAAAATAATTTACCAAAGAATATAACAAATAAAAATGAATGTAACATATTTGTCAGATACAATTCAATGTGTATTAGCAACAAATAACAATACTATACATTCATTTATAATAAAATTAGAAATAAATTATTTCAAATTGATTTTATTAGTACATTATATATAAATATATAATATAATTATATTATATTTAATGTATTATATAACATATAATTATATATACTTATATAATATATAAGTATATATAATTATATAAAATATATATAATTTTATATATATATATATGCTGCATTTACCAGCCAGAATTTGTACTTGTACATTACTCATCTTCATTCTCAATTTTACCCTTCCTCTGACCTCTCCACAACCCCCTATATACACAAACTTTGTTTTTTTCCCATAATTTTTTTCTTTCCCTTCTTTACTTTCCCTATCCCCCCTTTCCATTTTCCTTTTGAACATTTTCTTACGATTTCACAATATCTGTCATACACTTTGGAACTCATTTACACCATCAGTTTCTCATACAGGGGGAAGTGATACAACTTTGGCACATCTGTGTACTATTTATTTCACTATGAGTATGTCCTCAAGATACATCTATTTGACTATAAATGATTCAAATGTATCATTATTTATGGCTGAGTAACACTCTATTTAAAAAAAAAAAACACTTCTTCTAGGGCTGGAGATTTAGCTCAGTAGTTCTGGTCTACTTGCCAAGCACAAGGCCCTGAGTTTGATCCCCCTACCACATACCACATTGCTGGGCATAGTGACTGTAATCCGAGCACTCGAGAGGCAGAGGCAGGAGGATTGCCAAGAGTTGAAGGCTAGCCTGGGCTACATAGTGAGGGGGTTGAACCACAAAGTGAAACCCTGTATCAAAAAACTAAAACTAACAAAAAAACAAAAACACTTCTATATCCAGTTTTCCGTTGATGGACATTTGGCCTGTTCCCAAGATGTAGCTATTACAAATTGAGCTTTTATAAATATGGGTATATGTATGTTTCTGTGGTATGATTTTTTTAAAATTTTTTTCATGTATATACTGAGCAGGGAAACAGCAGGGTCAAATTGGACCTCTAATCCTAGTTTTTCTGAGGAATCTCAATATGCATCTCCACAGTGGTTGCACCAGTCTCCTCTCTTCGCTATCCTTACTTCTTCCTATGAGAGTGTCTATTCATTTCAGATGTCCATTTTTGAACTGGGATCTTTAATTTGGGAGGTTGATTTTTTAAGCTCTTATTTACTCTAGATAGTCACCCTTTGTCTGAAAAACAGGTAGTATTTTTTTTTTTACACTGTTGTCTTTTTCTTCTCCTGGTAGTTTCTTTTGCTGTGCAGACACTTTTTATAAGATGAGATCCCAATTGTTGATTCCTTCTGTTGGTTCCCATGTTGTTGGGGAAAAAATAAAATAGAGTGTTACTCAGCCATAAAGAATGATTTATTCATAACAGAAACACTAAACCTGCTGGAAAATAAGCTAGGTAAAACTCTTGGACACACTGGCATATAAATAAATTCTTAAGAAAACATTTGTCAAAATACATTCAATCTCTATTCTCGAAACTACAAAAGATTGAAATAATTAACAAATATCAACACAGACTATGTTCATAAGTTTAAAAAATCTAAAATTGTTAAGTTAGCATTTTTGTGAATTTATCCTAAAAATTCAATGTGATCCCTGTTCAAATCTGAGCTGACTTTGAGAATGAAATACTGATTTGATATGTTATCAAGATTTATGAAGATATAGCAATTAAGACACATGCAACTGTTAGCATAAGGTGAGTATATAAAATTTCAGATGGACTTCAAAATAAAAAATGACTCACAGATCTAATTTATAATAAAAATAACAGTAATATAGGACAGAAAAAATATTTTTCCCTTCTAAATTGGGCGAAATCACATGCATCCACTTGAAAACCTGAGTTTTTTTCTCTAACCTCACATAATAATGGATAAAAAAATCTTAAATGTGGAAACTGAAAATACATTCAAAATAACATAAGAGGATTTCTTCATGACACTAGAATGGGCAAGAAGCTTTGTACAGTGCATTAGAATGGTACTTATGTATGCAGCTCATGTATGTGTGTTCTCGTTAAATTTGTGCTGTCAAATTAGCTGCATTTCTCAAAAAGTGAAATTCTTCGTAATGGAAATTATTTTGATTTAAAAGGATCTAAGCATTTTCTCAATTCAGATTACTAAAACTGATACAGATTCCTATATGTAAATTGTTTCAGTATATTTAAATATTTAAGAAAGGTACATCATACTCAAACAGTATAATTTTAATTTTGTTCCTGACCTCTGTCTTGGAGCTGTGGGTAAAGGAAATGCATTATTTGTACCTAGGTAAGATATATTAATGATTAATTGGAAAGCTGAAAGATATGTTGATTAAATTTTGTCAGTATAAATATTTATAAGAACTTTAGTAAGAGAAATATAAAGTGATAATGAACCCCCAGATTTTTACTGATTTTATCACTAAAAGGTATCAATTTATAGTTATCTTCCATTTTTAAATATTTTCAGTCTATAGAAATTTCAATTTTGCTTTTTGTGTCATTGTCTTTTTTTTAAAAGATACATTATTAGACTGGAGAGCTTCTAAGATATTATTTTGTGCCAAAATTGTTTAATTTTTGTTTTTTAATATTTCATTATATTTTATGTCAAACTCTGTAGGTTTCATGAGGACAAGGGTATTTCTCCCATTCCCCTGCATATCCAAAAGGCCTAGACCACTCAATAATATGTGCTGAGTAAAAATACAATTCCTCCTTATTGCATACTTGTGAGTTTTTTGTTGTAGCCTTTTTTGTTGCACCACAGTAAACACAAATTTATGATTAAGAGAATGGACTTTGGTTCCAAAATAACTTCTGCAAAATTTAGGCTCCACTTCTGAATCTAAAATCACTAATTAGGAGCAGTTTTAGAAATACTATTTTTTTTCAGTTTACTCATACATAACTGAAAGATTTTATTGTTTAAACTTATGTTCCTAAATTGCTTTGGTAAATGCCTAAATTCCTTAAAAATTTAAGTCAATTATCTAAAAAAATCTTCCTGTTTTTTAACCTTTGACATATTTCTCATTTTGTATTGGTTATTTTGGCTTTATTTAATTTATGATTCATTATGCCTGAAAGCTATTTTTGTGAGCTTCTGATTTACAGGCATTTTCAATTGTATTATACCTAGAAGGTGATTTCAAAGATAATGGGATATTTCATATTAATATAGCTGTACACTAGCAAGTTAGTTTTAATAGAAACAACATTAGTATGGACTTTTACTTGTACCTCAGCTACTGAGCAGTGTCTTCTGTAGCTACATCTAGACAAGCAGGTGAAGTATTCTGAGAGGCATCACATTGTTCCAAGGACTCCGCCTCACTAAACATGGTATGAAAACTCCAGTCTTTCAAAATATGAAGGCAGATGCTGATCCATCTTCTTATAAGAAAAAGCGTCCTTTTTATCCTCAGCTTCCCATCAGTAACTTTCTTAGCTCCAAGACATCTTCCCTCCAGTTCATATTTCTTGTCTGTAGGGATAATTTTTCATGGAGGCCTATTTATTATTTTTTCACATGCATCTTAAAGGTTTTAGTTGAATAAAAAATCTTTAATACCAGTGTGTCTATCATCTTGACCATTTTTTTCTATCACAAAAATATCTTCTCTTTCAAAAAAAACCCTTTAAAATAGAAAGTTTCCAACTTGTACATCTCTCACAATGTATCCTAATTTGTTTCCAAACATTAAATTAATTTTCAAGGCAGATAATTTACTGATGTTTTCACTTATTTAAGTTTAGATAATTTTTACTATATGTGAAGAATTAGACACTGAAAAGGAAAAATGGTAACAGGAGCAGCAGTTTGTATTATAGTATATCCTTCCTTAAATATTTAGCCTTTCATATTTGAGAGCCCTGAATCCTAACCACTAGGCCACCAGGAAAGCCCTTTGTATATGGTATATAAAGTGAATGCAACCATTTTTCCCAATGGTTGAATTTCATTCAAATCGTTTATTTGTGAGTTCCTTAATTATACAGAGCATAATAATGACTCCCTAAGATTACAATAGAATTTGTGAATAACGTCATGTGATATGATCTAATTTCCATTTGGATACAAAGTTAAATTGCCTGGGATGTTTATAATTTCTTAGAAAACAGTACATATAGTTCGTTCAAAGCTTCAGCATATTTTTTGCATTCATTAGAGACAGTTAAAATGATTTACAAAATGGTGATACCTTTTATTCATCCTATTCAGTAATATACCCTGCATTTTATCTTAATGAATCTTAATTATAAGTAATGAAATATTTACATAAATACCTCAAAAAATGCTTATTTTTGTTGGGACTAGTAAAATGAAATTGCAAGTATCTTTTTTCAGAGAACATAAAGTATACAGGTACATATTTGTTGTTTTGCCTTTCCATATCCTGCAGTTTCATCATTTATATAATTTAAATAATACTTCTACCTTTGCATCACGGTATGTAAGGGTTCAGGTGGACTAGGTAAGAAAATTAGTAGATTTTCCAGAACTCCAGGCATTTAATAAGTGTATGAACCAGTTATAAGGAGATAAAAATGATTGTTATCCTTGTATCCCAGGGATAAATCCAACTATGATCTTCTTGAGATCCCATTTGAACATAGGTTCCCCTGCTAGGTGTGTAAACAAAAGAATTAAAAGATTCATATCACAAAGACATATGTGTTTTCATATTCATAGCAACTTATTCTGTGATAGGTAAATCTTGGAAGTAACCTAAATGCCCATCAACTGGAGACTGGATAAAGAAGATGTGTTTTTCTCTATAAAATGGAGTATTGCTCTGGCAGAAAGGATGATAAGTTTGAATGATTTATATTCAAATGGATGTACTTTCAGGACATACTCATAAGTTAAAAAGCAGATAGTCACAGAAATAAATAGAGAGTCACAGATCTGTAAATATCATATCTTTTCTCTGGTATGAGAAACTGAAGATGTAAATGAGCTCTACAATATATGGCAGACATTGTGAAATAGAAAATAGTCAAAGGGAAATGGGGTGTAGGGGAAGTAACAAGAGGAAGAAAATATGATGCTAATAAAAAAAGGAAACAGCTTATGTATATAGGGGTGGGGGTTGTAGGTTGGATAGGGAATGGGCAAAATGAAAAATAAATTGTGTCATATGTTGGTACAAATTCTCAATATTGTATGTGATCATGATGTGTATATATAATGTAGCAATAAAAATTCAAATTTTTGAATTGGGTCTTTAAACTTGGGGAGGCTGATCTGTTTGAGTTCTTTATATATTGTCGATAATAGCCCTTTGTCTGATACACAGCTAGTAAAGATTTTTTCCCATGTTGTTGGTTGTCTTCTAACAGTGCCAGCGACTTCTTTGGCTGTGCAGAAGCTTTTCAGTAGGATGAGATCCCATTTGTTGATTCTTTC